>JAHHZJ010001055.1:0-122500 GCA_021437245.1 Aegilops speltoides | reverse complement strand
TGGTGGAAGAAAGGATTGAGTGGAAAGCAACTTGGGAAGGCTAGAAATCAAGTTTCATATGGTGGGAGTGGAGCAACTTGATCTCAACACAAGGGTAGGTAGTTTTCTTCTCGAAATGTAAGGTAGGAGTGGTAGTTCTTTTGATGGCTCTCTCTGAATGAAGAGGAGGTGGAGGGTATTTATAGCCTCCACACAAATCCAACCGTTACACACATTTGACCAATCTCGGTTAGAATGAGTTGACAACTCGGTGAGACCGAAAGTTCAAATCTTGTGAGCGTTGGGATTTTCGATGGGACCGAAAATACAATCTCGGTGAGTCGATTCTTCCAAATACTAGGGTTTGCCAATCTCGGTGGGACCGACTTTATCATCTCGGTGACACCGATATGATGACAGAAGATTCTGAAGCTTGGCAACACTAGTTTTGGTGAGACCAGTTGGAATCGGAAAATCCGAAATTACTAGGGTTTGGGTATATGGTGAGGTGGTTCATCTCGGTGTGGTGAGTTTATGGAATCGGTGGGACCGAGATTACTTATGAGTATATGTTGGAATGAAAGATTGCGATAGTTTGGGAGATAGATCACTAAGCACTTTGAGAAACGGATCATTAACATAACCTCATCCCCTTTTAATAGTATTGGCTTTCCTATAGACTCAATGTGATCTTGGATCACTAAACCAAAAATGGAGTCTTGAGCTTTTGCCAATGTTTTCCTTAGCATTTTGAGGGTCCACATCTTGATCATTGCCATACCCATATCCTTGAACTTTACGAAATGATACTCAAGAAGTTATTAGTTCAATGACATATATGTTGTTATTAATTACCAAAACCACCGGGGATTAGTTGCACTTTCAATCTCCCCTTTTTGGTAATTGATGACAACATATAGATCAAACTTCGACAAATGATATAATCAATGAATAGTATCATCGCTTTGAGAAGTATGTGATAAGCAAGAGCTCCCCTAAATTTGTGCATTATTTAAGATTTGCGTTTGAATGCAAATGCACAAGCGATTAGGATCATGGGTCACTCTTCCATGTCACATACATCTTGGTGGGCGCACAAAATGATAAGAATGAATAACATGCACCCAATCACCAAGACATGAGTAAATGATCATACAAGATATGAATAGCATATGATAACCATTAAGCACACTTTAAGGCATAGTATGATCAAGCACTCATCAAAGTAGAAACAAGCGTAGTATCAAACACGGAATGTCTCGAAAATCTCAAAAGTATCTCAAAGAAACATAAGCGAAAGAGCAAAAGCAAGCACTCTCTCTCTAGAAGTCCTATGATCTATACAATTTCTCCCCTTTGGCAACAAGTTGCAAAAAGTGCGAAAGGTATAGAGCTAAGCGTCACTAGGGACTCTGTGGCGGCTCTATGCAGGTTGATGGAGTGGAGATAGCTGCATCTGCAAAGGCTTGGTGAAATGCGTGGGCTGGAGGAGTGGATCTTTGGGCTGGGCTGGGCCAGTGGAGCTGTGGGAGGTCTTGATGAAGTAGCCACAGGGTGCATCCTTTGGAATAGCGGTGATCTAGGTCTTGGGGAACTGAGCGGGGCTGCTCATAATCATCTGGACTAAATCATCTTCCATCTCCTTCATGAGCTCTGCCTTCTCCCTCTTGGCTTCCTCGATGTCTGCCTCAAGCTTGTTGTGATGACTTGCACTTGATCGACTTGACATCGAGCATGGAACTTGTCTTCAACTATCCTCTCAAGACTCTCCACGAGGCGCACTATCTTTGGCGGCGTAGTTCAATCCTGCAGGTAGCTTCAAGGCTGCTCTCCAACACTCTTGGGTTTAGGCTGCTGCTGCTTCTGCTTCCTTCTCGACTTTAGCTTGTTTGGCGACTTGGACTTAGCTTGACCTTCAGCAGGCGTGGGATCATCCTCGGTCATCACAACTTCATTATCCCCATGCTCGGGGCTGCGGTGGCAAGTGGGGTCTATCCAACAAGTAGGTGCCGTGCCAAACTTGGCATTGATAAGCATTTGTATGTGCGGGGCAAAACCACATGACCTCTTACAGTGCTGCTGCGGTCCTCTTGATAGTCTCAACTATCGGGTCCATCACCTTGAAAGGTGTCTTACGATCTAGTATATGCAGCATGTTGATAGAATAGCCTCGTATCATCGATGATCTCGGACTTGGGCATCAAGGTATGCCTCGAATTGTGTTTGTGGTTGGGAGACTGCGTGGAGATGATACTTGAGCCGAGCTTCGGATCTCTACATCCTTGGCTGGTACCTCATTGTACATGTTCTTCATAGACTCATGATTTTTCTTGGGAATTCCATAGACATCAACATCATCTTCTCTTGATCTTTGGAGCATTCAGCGGTGCTGCCCACTCTTCATTTGTTGAAGAGAATCTACGGCCTTGATCATCCATACAATTACGCCATCTGGATAGAAATGAGGCTGTGGCATAGAATTGCATGATCATCTCATCATTCCAAGCTGTCGACCCGACCAGCGAACTCAGCAACACCACATGCGGTGAAGCTCTCATGCACATGTGGAAAGTAGTCTCTGTGCTCTTCCTTTGTCAATATATGCCCGGTCGACATATCTAGTGTCGACAACAATGGGCTTCTTGTCCATAAGCACTGTCTCATAGAAATCTTGTTGCTCTCTGGTGTGGAACCTTGAGTCAACAGCTGTCCTTCTCCTGGTGGCATATGGATCAACTTGCCTCCATAGCCTGAGACCGTTGTCTTTCCTTTCCTTCATGTTTTCAGCTCGAGGATGAGCATCATTGTGGACAGGCAATTTGTAGGATCGTTGAAGGTAAGAGTGTCTAGAGGGGGGGTGATTAGACTACTCGACAAGATAAAAGTTTAGCCTTTTAACAAGGACAAGTTTTTGGCAGATTTTGCATATCACACAAGTCAAGCGACTTACTACATGCAATTCTAGAGTATGGGCAGCGGAAAGTAAATTGCACAAGTAGTAAAGAGGGTGGAAAGATCAAGCGCAGTTTGGAACACGGAGATTTTCTCGTGGTTTCGATAGGTGGTGCTATTGTCAATCCACGTTGATGGAGACTTCAACCCACGGAGGTAGCAGCTGCGAGAGTCCACGGAGGCTCCACCCACGAAGGGTCCACGAAGAAGCAACCTTGTCTATGCCATCATGGCATCGCCCACGGAGGACTAGCCTTACTCGGGGTAGATCTTCACAGTAAGCGATCTCCTTGCCCTTACAAACTTCTTGGTTCAACTCCACATCTTGTGGAGGCTCCCAGCGACACCTAACCAATCTAGGAGGCACCACCCTCCAAAAGGTAATAGATGGTGTTGGTGATGATGAACTCCTTGCTCTTGTGCTTCAAATGATAATCTCCCCAACACTCAACTCTCCTCCTTGATTTGGCTGTGGTGGAAGAAAGGATTGAGTGGAAAGCAACTTGGGAAGGCTAGAAATCAAGTTTCATATGGTGGGAGTGGAGCAACTTGATCTCAACACAAGGGTAGGTAGTATTCTTCTCGAAATGTAATGTAGGGTGGTAGTTCTTTCGATGGCTCTCTCCACGAATGAAGAGGAGGTGGAGGGTATTTATAGCCTCCACACAAAATCCAACCGTTACACACATTTGACCAATCTCGGTCGGACCGAAGTTGACAACTCGGTGAGACCGAAAGTTCAAATCTTGTGAGCGTTGGGATTTTCAGTGGGACCGAAAATACAATCTCGGTGAGTCGATTCTTCCAAAGACTAGGGTTTGCCAATCTCGGTGGGACCGACTTTATCATCTCGGTGACACCGATTTGATTCTGAAGATTCTGAAGCTTGGCAACACTAGTTTGGTGAGACCGAGTTTGGAATCGGAAAATCCAAAATTACTAGGGTTTGGCTATATGGCTGAGGTGGTTCATCTCGGTGTGACTGAGTTTTGGAAATCGGTGGGACCGAGATTACTTATGAGTGTGTATTGGAAGTGATAGGTGCTGATAGTCTAGGAGATGTATCACTAAGCACTTGAGCAACCAGATCGTTATCATAACCTCATCCCCTTTTAATAGTATTGGCTTTCCTATAGACTCAATGTGATCTTGGATCACTAAACCAAAAATAGAGTCTTGAGCTTTTGCCAATGCTTTCCTTAGCATCCTAGGGGTCCACATCTTCCAGTCCTTTTGCCATGCCAAAGTGATTGACTTTCCTGAAACATACTTGATAAAAGCATTAGTCCAACCACAAAGTATGTTGTCATTAATTACCAAAACCACCCAGGGAGCAAATGTGCTTTCAATCTCCCCTTTTGGTAATTGATGGCAACACACAAAAAGATATCAAAGATTCTTGAAAGAAAGACAGAATTATCATTAAAGCTTGGACAAACATGTAGTACAGACTCCCCTACAAGTGTGCAAGATTTTAGATTTTGGTTTTGGACTACCACAAGCACACAAGAGAAAGAACAAGATGTGCTACATGTAGCTTGGCTATATGCATCAGAGCAGATGAGGATAAGTGAAAGATGATGCATATGTGCATGGTGGTTTCTTGTAAACAAGTATTCACAAGCAAGTCACCATCATGCGCATTCTGCAAGATGCATATGCTTACCTTGAAGTTCCTTGGTATTGTACCTGAAGAAATAAACTTGGGAAAACAAGGTTAGATAACACAAGAGTATTATTTCAACCAACAGCAAGAACATCAAGAGTACCAAGCCAGGGATGACATGGATAAGGGGTGTCTCATATTGAGCACAAGCTTGAATCAGCAAACATGTCTCCCAAGACTAAAAGATTTTCAATGAGCTCTGAGAAATTTTGCTTTTCATAAGATACCAATTGTGCTTTTCATAAGATACCAATTGTGCTTTTCATAAGATACCAATTGTGAGAGTGAAGAAAGCAAAATCAAAAGAATGATGCCAAATGTAATATACAATATGGAACACGGCAAAGCTTTGATGTGATTCTCTCCCCCTTAAGGTAAGATTGCTCTTCTTCTTCCTTTAAATCTTCTCTTCTCCCCTTATCTCCCAATCTCCCACTAAGCTCCCCCTAAATCTTCTCCCCCTTTGACATGAAGTGCCGAAAAGGACAGTAAACTAGGAAGGGCAGGAAAGATGGAAGGAAAGAAATGGGATCCTTAAGAATCACAACTTGTTCATAAGAAACATGCATAAAGAATCATTGAGTTGAGCTGCAGAAGATCCCCCTTTTTTTTGATTAAAAAGGAAACTCAACGAGAGAATCAAAAGAGACAATAGCAAAACTCCAAAACATATGTACTTCATCTAGACAGGGGTCGGCAACAAAGTCACCTATGTTTGAGTATATTGACTTAGGAGTCAAATGAGGACATTTGATCATAGGTCATACTCATCGTTTAAGCTCAAAATGGGGTTGCCATTTTTCGATTAAGCATTTGATGTGATCACATCTTATGAAGCTGCTTATACTCATAACTTTGAGCAAAGCTCCTTCAAGATGTGAAGAACATACCTTGGGCTTGTTGTTGCTTGTACTCATGTAGGTGAACTTGATGTAGATGCTCATAGAATGTGAAGGTGAAGCACCATTTCCAATTATATAGTTCATCTTCCTACATGGGTTAGGCAAGCAAGGAAATACTCAAGAATATCCAAGATGACAAGAGTGAAATACTAGGTGTATTAGGTGTCAAAAAGGATATGTGGAATCTTGTTCCTTGAACTCAACATCCCAAAGAGCTAGATACTTGGTCAATGACAAGATTACTCATGATTTGAGTGTGTGGTAATCTTGTGGAATGTAGATCATCCAAGTACACGCAAGGAGTTAGATGCAATACAAGGGGCAAATGTGTCCAAGACATATGATCATCATTATAAGAGAAATATCAAGGATTAGTCAATAAGGCTCATGCCTTGCATGCATCAATGGAGTTTTCACTCCAAGTTTGAAGCATCAATGATGTTCAACTCACTCCTTAGGCGACAAAACACTTTCTCATCAAGTGGTTTTGTAAAGATATCTACAAGCTGTTTGTCGATCTGAACATGCTTAAGATCGATGTCACCCTTGGCAATGTGATCACGAATAAAATGGTGACGAACTTCAATGTGTTTCGTCTGAGAGTGTTGCCTTTGGATTGTGTCAATCTTGATCGCACTCTCATTGTCACAAAGTAAAGGAACATGTCTTGCATGTATCCCATAATCCTTAAGCGTTTGTGTCATCCATAGCAAGAGCACAACATGAACCAGCAGCAATATACTCTGCTTGACGATAGATAATGATGCGAATTTTGTTTCTTGGAGGACCAAGATACAAGGGATCGACCAAGGAATTGACACGTGCCGAAGTTGACTTTCTATCAACCTGTCTCCGGCATAGTCCGAGTCAGAATAGCCAACAAGATCGAAAGAGGCCCTCTTAGGATACCAAATGCCAAAGTTAGGTGTATGTATCAAATATCTCACAATTCTTTTAATAGCTTTAAGATGACATTCTTTAGGGGCTGCTTGATATCGAGCACACATGCATACACTCAACATTATGTCGGGAATGAGAAGCACGGAGATATAGTAGAGAACCAATCATGGATCGATAAACCTTTTGATCAACAGGTTCTCCATCTTTTGTCAAGTCATTATGTCCACTAGTAGGCATGGGGTTCTCATACCTTTGCTTTCTTGCATGTTGAACTTCTTGAAGAGATCCTTAGTGTACTTTGTTTGTGAGACAAAAGTACCCTCCTTAGATTGCTTGATTTGCAACCCAAGGAAGAATTTGAGTTCACTCATCATGGACATCTCATACTTCTCAGACATAAGCTTTCCAAACTTCTCACTAAAATGAGGTTAGTTGAACCAAAGATAATATCATCAACATACATTTGGCACACAAATAGTTCACCATCAACCCTTTTAAGTGAATAGTGTTGAGTCTATTTTCCAATCTCAAATCCTTTTCAAGAAGAAAACTAGTCAAGCATTTGTACCAAGCTCTAGGGGCTTGTTTAAGACCATAAAGAGCTTTGTGCAACTTGTAAACATGATTAGGCTTTTAGGGTTCACAAATCCGGAGGTTGTTTCACAAATACTTCCTCCTCAATTTCACCATTAAGGAAAGCACTTTTAATGTCCATTTGATAGAGAGTAATATTATGGTGGTTGGCATAAGCAAGGAGAATCTGAATGGACTCAAGTCTAGCAGCGGGGCATAGGTCTCACCATAGTCCATACCTTCGACTTGTGTGTAACCTTGAGCTCTGAGGCGAGCCTTGTTGCGGATGACTTGTCCATCTTCATCTTGCTTGTTCGAAACACCCATTTGGTTCCAATGACGTTTTGGTCATCATTAGGCTTCTCTACCAAAGTCCAAGCGTTGTTCCTCTCGAAGTTGTGTAGCTCTTCATGCATAGCGTTCACCCAATCCGGGTCTTCAGCGCTTCTTCTACCTTCATAGGTTCAAGACTAGAGATAAATGAGTAATGCTCACAAAAGTTAGCTAAGCGAGTTTTAGGCGAGTAATTCTCCGGTCGATGTCGTTCATCATTTGTTCCACAGGATGATTCTTCTTGACTCTTGCTCGAACTCGGGATAGCTTTTGTTGTGGTCGTGGTTGAGCTTCCTCATCCTCCTCATCTTCTTCTTCTTCTTCATTGTTGTTGGTGTTGTCTTGAGGTGGTGGAGAAGGAGGTTGTGGTGGATCTTCTTGTCGCACTTCCTCATCTTGGTGAGTTCCACTTGTGGAGGCCTCCATGTTGCCTTGAGGTTCATCTTGCCGTGAGGTGGGGGCTCCACATATGTAGATGAGTACTCTCCTTCACTTCCATGGGACGGATCTTTCCAATAGATAAATCTCGAATGGCTTCGATGGGTCCTTGTCTCCTACATCAATAGGCATTTGCTCTACTTGCGAGCCATTAGATTCATCAAACTTCACATCTACCGTCTCTTCAACCTTTGGGTGAAATTATTGTGAACACGGTAGGTGTGGGAGTTTGATCCATAACAGGAAAAAGCCTTCATGAGTTTTAGGAGAAAATTTAGACCGGCGATGCTTATCAAGGATATAGCATTTTGAACCAAAGACACGAAAGTATCCCACTTGGGGTTTGTTACGGTGAGGAGCTCGTATGAAGTCTTGCCGAGGAGCTTGTGAAGATAAAGCTGTTGATAGCATGACAAGCTGTCTCGTGGCTTCACCCCAAAAGTGCTTGATGTCTTGTATTCATCAAGCATCGTTCTCGCCATCTCAATGGCGTTAGGTTCTTCCTCTCAACAACTCCATTTTGTTGAGGAGTATCGTAACCGAGAACTCATGTAGAATCCCTTCCTCATTGAGAAAAGAGTCCACATGGGCGTTCTTGAACTCCGTTCCATTATCCTCCGAACTTTCTTGATCTTCACCTCAAATTGATTTTGGGCCTTTCTAGCAAAGGTTTTGAAGATTCTCTGAACCTGCGATTTGTCATCAAGGAAAAATACCCACGTAAATCTGGAATAATCATCAACAATAACTAGACCAAAGGAGTTACCACCAAGGCTTTTGTAAGCATTGGGACGAAGATCCATATGAAGAAGCTCAAGCGGTCTCCTTGTGGTCATGATGTTCTTCAGGATGACTTCCACCTACTTGTTTTCTGCTTGACAAGCACTCTGAGTCTATCTTTGTCAAAAACATCTTTAACACCAAGAATATGATCACCTTTGATTAGCTTATCTAGATTACGCATACCAACATGTCCAAGCCTTCTATGCCAAAGCCAACCTTTAGCAGTTTAGCAATGAAACAAGTTCTAGGTTGAGCTTTCTTAGTGAAATCAACAATGTATAGATCACCTCTACGGATCGGTAAAGACCATGTTATGATTGTCACGACGAAAGACTTGGCAATCTACTTGATGAATAGCACATTAAATCCAAAGTCAGCTAATCTAGACACGGAAAGTAAATTGTATCCAAGTGATTCAACAAGCATGACATTTTAATGGAGCTATCATGAGATATGGCCACCTTACCAAGGCCAAGTACCTTACCCTTGGAGTTGTCTCCAAAAGTCACATACTTGCGTGGACCATCGTTCTTTGCAAGCTCTCGAAACATGTCTTCATCTCCGGTCATGTGATCGGTGCATCCACTATCAAGAATCCACTCTTTTCCACGGATATGTAGTCTCTCAGTTTGCCATAAGATTGAGACTCTTCATGATCTTGTCTAGCTCGGTGTCCGAATCGGAGTAATCATCATCATGCTCATGCTCATCATCATATTGACCCATAGATAATTCATCATCAATACCTAGGTCGATTTGACAATGACTTGCATTAGTTTTGTCAATGTGACAATAATCATCGGAATGCAATACAAGAGCATTTCTTATTAGGACATTGATAAGTCAGGGATCACCCTTCTTTTCATAAGATCACGAAGCTCAAAGAAGCATTTATCAAAGTTGGGATCATTGGGCGCATCATATCAAATTCAATAGTCTTGTATAGAATTTCATCAAGACCTCTCAAAGAGTAGTCGGATAAAGTTCTTCCAAGAACTTCCACATAGCATAAGCGCACTCAAAGTTTGTGATAAGCTCAAGCAAGTTATCGGGCAAGCCTCTAATGATGAGATTCTGAGTTCTAAGGTTGCGAAGCAAATCAAGCTCTTCATCCATAGTAGGGTGCAAGGGGTCAAATGGAGGTACATATGGGGTTTCAACATATTTGCATAAGTTGTACATCTTAAAGATAGCAAGCATTTCAATCCTCCATGAGTTGTAGGACACTCCATCAAGAATAGGCACTCTATGACTAACACTCCCAAGCGTGGACCGTCCATCTTCCTCCAATGGTGTGCAAACCAAAGCAATGGAGACCAAGGCTCTGATACCAATTGTAGGATCGTTGAAGGTAAGAGTGTCTAGAGGGGGGGTGATTAGACTACTCGACAAGATAAAAGTTTAGCCTTTTAACAAGGACAAGTTTTTAGCAGATTTTGCATATCACACAAGTCAAGCAGCTTACTACATGCAATTCTAGAGTATGGGCAGCGGAAAGTAAATTGCACAAGTAGTAAAGAGGGTGGAGAAGATCAAGCGCAGTTTGGAGACACGGAGATTTTCTCGTGGTTCCGATAGGTGGTGCTATCGTCAATCCACGTTGATGGAGACTTCAACCCACGGAGGTAGCAGGCTGCGAGAGTCCACGGAGGCTCCACCCACGAAGGGTCCACGAAGAAGCAACCTTGTCTATGCCATCATGGCATCGCCCACGGAGGACTAGCCTTACTCGGGGTAGATCTTCACAGTAAGCGATCTCCTTGCCCTTACAAACTTCTTGGTTCAACTCCACATCTTGTGGAGGCTCCCAGCGACACCTAACCAATCTAGGAGGCACCACCCTCCAAAAGGTAATAGATGGTGTTGGTGATGATGAACTCCTTGCTCTTGTGCTTCAAATGATAATCTCCCCAACACTCAACTCTCCTCCTTGATTTGGCTGTGGTGGAAGAAAGGATTGAGTGGAAAGCAACTTGGGAAGGCTAGAAATCAAGTTTCATATGGTGGGAGTGGAGCAACTTGATCTCAACACAAGGGTAGGTAGTTTTCTTCTCGAAATGTAATGTAGGAGTGGTAGTTCTTCGATGGCTCTCTCCACGAATGAAGAGGAGGTGGAGGGTATTTATAGCCTCCACACAAATCCAACCGTTACACATTTGACCAATCTCGGTCGGACCGAAGTTGACAACTCGGTGAGACCGAAAGTTCAAATCTTGTGAGCGTTGGGATTTTCAGTGGGACCGAAAATACAATCTCGGTGAGTCGATTCTTCCAAAGACTAGGGTTTGCCAATCTCGGTGGGACCGACTTTATCATCTCGGTGACACCGATTTGATTCTGAAGGTTCTGAAGCTTGGCAACACTAGTTTCGGTGAGACCGAGTTTGGAATCGGAAAATCCAAAATTACTAGGGTTTGGCTATATGGCTGAGGTGGTTCATCTCGGTGTGACTGAGTTTTGGAAATCGGTGGGACCGAGATTACTTATGAGTGTGTATTGGAAGTGAGAGGTGCTGATAGTCTAGGAGATGTATCACTAAGCACTTGAGCAACCAGATCGTTATCATAACCTCATCCCCTTTTAATAGTATTGGCTTTCCGATAGACTCAATGTGATCTTGGATCACTAAACCAAAAATAGAGTCTTGAGCTTTTGCCAATGCTTTCCTTAGCATCCTAGGGGTCCACATCTTCCAGTCCTTTTGCCATGCCAAAGTGATTGACTTTCCTGAAACATACTTGATAAAAGCATTAGTCCAACCACAAAGTATGTTGTCATTAATTACCAAAACCACCCAGGGAGCAAATGTGCTTTCAATCTCCCCTTTTGGTAATTGATGGCAACACACAAAAGATATCAAAGATTCTTGAAAGAAAGGCAAATTATCATTAAAGCTTGGACAAACATGTAGTACAGACTCCCCTACAAGTGTGCAAGATTTTAGATTTTGGTTTTGGACTACCACAAGCACACAAGAGAAGAACAAGATGTGCTACATGTAGCTTGGCTATATGCATCAGGCGAGATGAGGATAAGTGAAAGATGATGCATATGTGCATGGTGGTTTCTTGCAAACAAGTATTCACAAGCAAGTCACCATCATCGCATTACATAAAGATGCATATGCTTACCTTGAAGTTCCTTGGTATTGTACACGAAGAAATAAACTTGGGAAAACAAGGTTAGATAACACAAGAGTATTATTTCAACCAACAGCAAGAACATCAAGAGTACCAAGCCAGGGATGACATGGATAAGGGGTGTCTCATATTGAGCACAAGCTTGAATCGACAAACATGTCTCCCAAGACTAAAAGATTTTCAATGAGCTCACGAGAATTTTGCTTTTCATAAGATACCAATTGTGCTTTTCATAAGATACCAATTGTGCTTTTCATAAGATACCAATTGTGAGAGTGAAAAAGCAAAATCAAAGAATGATGCCAAATGTAATATACAATATGGAACACGGCAAAGCTTTGATGTGATTCTCTCCCCTTAAGGTAAGATTGCTCTTCTTCTCCTTTAAATCTTCTCTTCTCCCTTATCTCCCAATCTCCCACTAAGCTCCCCTAAATCTTCTCCCCTTTGACATCAAGTGCGAAAGGACGAGTAAACTAGGAAGGCGGGAAAGATGGAAGGAAAGAAATGGGATCCTTAAGAATCACAACTTGTTCAATAAGAAACATGCATAAAGAATCATTGAGTTGAGCTGCAGAAGATCCCCCTTTTTTTTGATTAAAAAGGAAACTCAACGAGAGAATCAAAAGAGACAATAGCAAAACTCCAAAACATATGTACTTCATCTAGGCGAGGGTTGGCAACAAAGTCACCTATGTTTGAGTATATTGACTTAGGAGTCAAATGAGGACATTTGATCATAGGTCATACTCATCGTTTAAGCTAAAAATGGGGTTGCCATTTTTCGATTAAGCATTTGATGTGATCACATCTTATGAAGCTGCTTATACTCATAACTTTGAGCAAAGCTCCTTCAAGATGTGAAGAACATACCTTGGGCTTGTTGTTGCTTGTACTCATGTAGGTGAACTTGATGTAGATGCTCATAGAATGTGAAGGTGAAGCACCATTTCCAATTATATAGTTCATCTTCCTACATGGGTTAGGCAAGCAAGGAAATACTCAAGAATATCCAAGATGACAAGAGTGAAATACTAGGTGTATTAGGTGTCAAAAAGGATATGTGGAATCTTGTTCCTTGAACTCAACATCCCAAAGAGCTAGATACTTGGTCAATGACAAGATTACTCATGATTTGAGTGTGTGGTAATCTTGTGGAATGTAGATCATCCAAGTACACGCAAGGAGTTAGATGCAATACAAGGGGCAAATGTGTCCAAGACATATGATCATCATTATAAGAGAAATATCAAGGATTAGTCAATAAGGCTCATGCCTTGCATGCATCAATGGAGTTTTCACTCCAAGTTTGAAGCATCAATGATGTTAAACTCACTCCTTAGGCGACAAAACACTTTCTCATCAAGTGGTTTTGTAAAGATATCTGCAAGCTGTTTGTCAGTACGAACATGCTTAAGATCGATGTCACCCTTGGCAATGTGATCACGAATAAAATGGTGGCGAACTTCAATGTGTTTAGTGCGAGAGTGTTGCCTTTGGATTGTGTCAATCTTGATCGCACTCTCATTGTCACAAAGTAAAGGAACATGTCTTGCATGTATCCCATAATCCTTAAGCGTTTGTGTCATCCATAGGCCCAGGCACAACATGAACCAGCAGCAATATACTGCTGCTTGGCGATAGATAATGATACGAATTTTGTTTCTTGGAGGACCAAGATACAAGGGATCGACCAAGGAATTGACACGTGCCGAAGTTGACTTTCTATCAACCTGTCTCGGCATAGTCCGAGTCGGAATAGCCAACAAGATCGAAAGAGGCCCTCTTAGGATACCAAATGCCAAAGTTAGGTGTATGTATCAAATATCTCACAATTCTTTTAACAGCTTTAAGATGACATTCTTTAGGGGCTGCTTGATATCGAGCACACATGCATACACTCAACATTATGTCGGGGCGAGAAGCACGGAGATATAGTAGAGAACCAATCATGGATCGATAAACCTTTTGATCAGCAGGTTCTCCATCTTTTGTCAAGTCATTATGTCCACTAGTAGGCATGGGGGTTCTCATACCTTTGCTTTCTTGCATGTTGAACTTCTTGAAGAGATCCTTAGTGCACGCCCTATAGGGGTGGGCGCACCCTCCTTGACCTCTTCGTTGTCATCTCAAAATTATGGAGCACTGCTCGCGTATCTTCAGCTCGGTACCTTCGTCTTGAGCAGATCACGGGTTCATTAGCCCCCATCGCCTCCGCGAATCTCCGAAGTTTATTTGTCTTGTTGGCCCCGACAAGACATCAATTGGGAAGATCACTCCACCTATTCCACGTTATGGTCATTGAGAATCGCCTTTCCTTGAGATTGCTTGTATCGGATCTGGGTCAACAAAAATCGGTCATTGTAGGAAATTGATAGCGTTGGTGTACTCGTCTACCAAATTCTCGAACTCTTTATTGGATCCGTAATCGTTCGAATTGCACCTCGTCTTCTTCTCCGTCTTCTTGAAATTCACATTTTAAATTTCTTCTTGATGTATTCGACCGTCTCGAAAATGATTCCTATGACTTGTGGGTCCATCTTGCGTGTGAAGATCTTGGCACTAAAATCTATGGCTAATCTGGATCAAGTTGTTGGATTCCTTACATGCTTTCGTGCGGCGACCTCATCGAGTGAAACTTCTTTCCTATTAGTAGCGGTAATCACAACATAGCTCAATTTTTCATAATTTTCCCAAATTACGATGACAAGTGTAGTGTTGAATCTCGCCTGCAAAGAAA
Organism: Aegilops speltoides; assembly: GCA_021437245.1. Classification (NCBI taxonomy): domain Eukaryota; kingdom Viridiplantae; phylum Streptophyta; class Magnoliopsida; order Poales; family Poaceae; genus Aegilops; species Aegilops speltoides. The sequence goes on along the minus strand of JAHHZJ010001055.1, from coordinate 108,094 downwards.
TGTTTTTTTTTATTTTTTTCTCACATGATCCTGCATCGTTTTCATGTTGTACTACTATAGTAGCCTAGGCTAGTCATAGTGGAAAACTTAGACTACTCAGTAACTCTATGGTTACCCTAAGAGAAAGTACTACCTCCGTCTGGTTTACTCTTCCAATTTTGTAGTATCAAAATTTGACCCCAATTCTTGACAAAATGTTAATGCATGTCACTAAGAACTATATCGTTGGATTAGCATTTGAACATAATTTCAAATGGTGTAATTTTTAGTGACATGCATTGGCATTTTCTTAAATCATGGTCAAAATTATACTAAATCACGAATATTCCCCGTCCCAAAATTCTTGTCTTATATTTGTTTGATCTCGGATGTATCTAACACTAAAATGTAACTAGATACATCCATATTTAGACAAATTTAAGACAAAATTTTGGGACGGAGGGAGTACTAAAGTGGACATATGAGGCCAAAACACGTGACAAATTCACTTGTGATGCATTTGCCATCGATGCCCTCCATTGCTCACGGTGCCCCAATCCGGATCACCTACTTTGCTCGTTAGCCAAATTAACTCACCTAATGAAAAAACAACATGTGGGAGAGAGAGAGAGGAATAAAAAACACTTGTTTGGTAGAGTGAGAGGGTGGTGTAGTTGGTTTGGTTGCTTTGTTTATACATGTGAGTGCATGTGCACTGCTGGTGCCAACTGTCTCACATCAGGCGGTGCCAAAATCTTTTGATTTGACATCGTCGTATTATGTGCATACTTTTGCGAAATATGGCATCGGCCGGATAGTGGAAGGCAACAAATGCCCAAGCTCTTCACGTGCTCCTAGTTAAATGAGGCAGAAAGCAGAGAGAGAGAGAATATCACTAGCCAGCCAACCCTATCGTAGCGAATGATATTGGTACCTCTTGATAACGGCAATCTTATCGTGGCCGGTTCTAATATGTTCTCTTCTTTTGCGGATAAAAAAGACCGAAAGTGAAAAATGTGTTACTATAACAATCTCATCGAATGCCTTAATCTTCATCTTCTGAAATTGATTTGATCGACTACGAGGCAGCACATCGAGAAAAGTGTGCTCAAGGTAATGAGGTTTGGCATTCTCTGGCGCAACAATGAATGGCGTGTTGATCACATAGCGTCTAAGCCTAAATGACAAAGTATCCATGAAGCTGAATTTGTTTTGAAACATCAAGTGGCGAGAGACTTGGCTTATTTGCCCATTAGTGACTTGTTAGAGGCGGTGGATTTTAGTTTGTACAATAATGCGCATCCACCTAAAGTAACAAAGTTATTACATAAACTTCCTAGTAATTCCCTCTTCGTGGGTCAACATTACTCCTAACATTTGTAATATCGGTTTTGAAACTTGTAATATTGTGTGTCATATTCCTGCGTTTTCAAAATCACGCAAATCAAGCAGGTCTGAGTTGGTGATGATGTGCCTCCCATCTTTCTGTAGCCGTCGGATCCAATCGGCGCCTAACTCACCACTTCTCCATTTTGCGAAAAGATGCCGCTTGTTCTCTATTTACAAACAACTCCTTGTCTCTCACAACCAGCCTTATCTCCTCCCCAACATCTAGAAGGCCATGAAAAAATCTGGCAGCGATGGCCTCTGCAAATCCACCCCAATCTTGGTGTTTAGATGCAATGCAGCGGGCATCTATCTGCGGAAATTATGTCGAGCAGGGCTAGTTGTAGCAGGCTAGCTCTACAGCCATGATGATAGTATTGCAGACGGTGATGCTGACTATGGTATGCGGAACCGCAGCCTATACTCAAGTGTCATCTCGTGCGGGGTCTTGTCACTTCCTTGTGAGAGCAACACGTAATTATTTGACCAGCGGGAATGCAGTCTTCTAGTACTCCTACTACATTGGTAGTACTACTACTAGTACTAGTAGCACCACCGTCTGGATTTAGGAGTACTGAGTCCATCTGGATTTTAGTATTTGACTAGCAATATCTAGTAATGCATGTCACAAAAATGCACTCCCCTCATGTTAAATACATGGTGTATTGTTTTATTCCTATCGTGAGAGAACTTAATGTCTTTTTGCTAACTAATAGGATTACATTCAATGAACTAAACACTTCATGTCATGTTTGGTAGTCTCAAGTCATTGAAAGCATGCACGGCCCACATCTCTCATTGGTTGATATACAAAATAAAGCGAGGAGGAGTTAATGCTCCGTGCCTAAGTGTTTTGGATTATTTGGTTTTTAGTAAGGTGACTTACACAACATTTTTGTTTACATGCATTAACATTTTATTAGTTAAATCAAAGGTCAAAACTTGGCGCAAAATGCAAAGGGACCAATAAACGATAAACATCAAACTTCTCTCGTTTGGCCCCAACTAGAGGTCGGTGAGATGACTATACTATCTGCTTGCGGAGGGGGCCCTTGCTTCATTGACTTCTGCAGCTGCATTTGGGTGAATGACCGTGGGCCCAATGGGTGGCTGGCCCTATCCTCAACCAAAAGGCGAGGTGCGATGAAAGCCGAGGGTAATGAAAATCCTACACACCTACATACGCTAACCAAGGGCAAGAGTGATCACTCGAATCGTAAGATCGAGTTGACTAAGCTAAGCTAGACCCATGGGCGATGGCGCGAGCATCGACCGTTGTGCGGATGGTCCATGGCGAGGCCTGTGACTAACAGGAGCGTCTCGGTATTGCTTGAGGCCGCTAGAGGCGAGGGCGCTGGACAATAACCCGTCTCCTTGTTGGAGGTCCGTCGGTTTCCTCAACAAGTTCACCGTCGTCAAAAAGCTCGCGGGCGACTTTGATGTCGCCTCCAGCTAACGCCCGGCTCACGGGATGCCTTACCCTCAACGACCACTATGGTGACAAACTCTTGATGCCTGGTGGCCCTCATTTGCCGCCCGTCCGCGGAGAATGTCCACCTCGGTCGCTTTCGCCCATGCTCTGGCCTTGACAGAGACACCATCGACATAGTTACCCGTCTACGTGCAAATCATCCACAAGGACTACTACATGCAAGGAGGAGGATGATAGGGCTAGCCTTCTTGGACCCATAGGCAACCTTGGATGGCATTGTTGAAACCACGTTGAGCTGGCACTTGCGCCGTGCTCCTCACATGTGGTTGGTGACGGCGCACTAGAGCGTGAGGATGTCGGATGGATCCATATGTATTTTTATCTTTCCGTCAAATCCATGTTAGTATTATATGGTACTACTAGTAATTATCTTACCTTCGCATCAACTTCATAATTTTCGTCGTACTCCATGCATGAATGGTGCGAACAAACTTCTCATTACTCTAAAAAATCGTTATTTTCTATCTATCGATTGGCGCCATGGGTAGAACCAGATTTTACGATTCTGAGTTCAAAGAAAAAGCCTACCGTGTTTACATCCGCCCCCTGCAGTTGGTCCGTACCCCTTTCTCAAGGGAATGTGTGGGTGTTGCATTTTCACTTACAAGTTGGACATGTTGAGCAAACTATCTATCGGCAAACCCCACCCCATTCACATGCGATGGAGAAAACAGGAGGAGAAGAGATGGGTGTAGCATGGACTGCAAGAAAATTGGTGTTGGATGGGATATTGTGGGTGGCGTGTGCGTCTTGCTAAGCGTGAATGCTAGTTATGGCCCATGCCACACTATATCGAGCCTATGTCGATACGTGAACAAATTTCACAGGTCCGTGCTCGAGCCTCCTCTATCTCTCTTCTCGGCCAGCCCGGTAGACGCGCAGACCCATCGTCTGTTTGCTCACATGCGGTCCCATGTGTGGCATGAAGGACCCTTGAACCTGCACATTTTCACCTCGGCGTCTTGGTGATGAAAAACAAATCAATAAAGATCTTGATTTATAAGCTTTTGGAGTTACTCAAGAGTAGTAGATTCTATTCTGATTTAACCCAAGATGCACATCCGTGGCTTCAACCACCACTCTATTTTCTTGCATGACCGACACGGATCTGGTTGTCCCGATGTCGCAAAAGGAGGAAGAAGCCGACCAAATCTTGATTGTCTTTGTCGGATTAGACTAGTTGTGCTAACTTAAATTTTATTGTACTCCTCGTTCCAAAATACTTGACCTATATACTAAAACATGTCTAGATACATCTATATTTTGACAAATAGAAGGCATGTATTGTGGAGCAAGGAGAATAAGAATAATCTGAAGTTTTGTATTGGGAAGAAGAGTAAATGATATATTGATGGCGCAATTTAGTAGATGTTCTAGCACTTTTAGCTAGCATAGAGGCTAGAGATGGGACTAGTGCACTTGTTGATACTCCTACTAGAATAGGGGCTGAACATGAGACTAGATCTGACAAGCAACGCCTACTTCTTTACACGAAGAAGAAAAGAAGCCGCATAAGATCGAGCCTCACGGAGATCAACAATGAATGCATCGAGCTTGGCATCCAACTTCGCGGAGCGATTATGGAAGTTGGATATCTTCTAGTAAATGTATTCTTGTGGTTCTTGTTTTCTTTGGTCTTGCTTTTCTAGTCAAAATTATCGTTGGAGTTCATGCAAGCGGAGTCGTTTGGGGTCGTGTGGAGTTGGCCTTACAAGTGGGACGCGATTGAGTAAACCGACTATCGGCAAACCCACCTCGCCATCCACCACGATTGCTCAAGTTAGAAAGCGAGGAGGTTGAAGAGATTGCTCTTACGGACTCAAAATATGGTGTCGGATGGATGTCGTGGTGGTGGCATGTGCGTACTCGTGGGCGTGAATGCTTGTTACGGCCCATGCCACCCTACTCCTACCTACTTACATAGTACTAGTATCGAGGACTCGAGGTGCTGGTTATACATCGAACACATTAACATAGGCTCTGTAAAACACACCGCTTGACCTTGAAGCATGTGAAGCTAGTACAAATAGTGTACTACTATTGTTGATTGGCCTCATCAGATAACCTGTTGCAATGCTAGTACAATTATGTATGAATTTTTTCCTTGTCGCACCACTCACTCGGAAGCGACTAAAAGCCTTTCATAAATTTAGTAAGTTCATCTGGGCATATCATTTTATTACATACAACAGTCATCAACCCATAAACGAGGATACATTATAAATACTAAAGTTTTCATCACAACAAATAACAAGCAATGAAATGAACTTCAACTCAACCATTCCTTGGCGTTGGAAACACTTGCTTTGAACCACAAGTGATTCTCTGGGACGAGCCACCCATTGTCGATCTCGAGACCAGCGCGGGGCCGATCATCCGGTGAAGCGGCCTACTATATATGCCAGGGTGAGAACCACCAAACGTCCTAGGTATAGATAAAGTTGCTTCTCATAAATGGTAGTAACATTGGTCAGACAATGATTGGATCGCCTTTCACCATCATTGGATAGTTTTGTCAAGGAAGTGCGATTTTCTCAAGACTATCAATTATGTACGGGGAGAGGTCGGCACTAGCACACTAAGTATCCATCCGAATACCATCGCGGGTGTTGGAATAGGTCCGGAGAGTGCGACCATGGGGTACACTGCTCATAGTAGTAACATCATCAGTGGGTTGTATACACACAAGAGGTGATCCATCGAATTAGTTGCGGGCGCCCACAGTATATGGTCTTTGCTCATCCTCATGCTCGTGATCATCACCATCGTCATCTCCCCTTGGTTATAAAATTTTCAAGTATATGTGGTGGAATGTTCACAAGACCTTGGAAACACAAGAAAGGTTAATTAGTAAAGAAACTTGCTAACCCGCATGCATGTGGATAAGCAGGTTATAATTACGGTGGAAGACAAACATACCGAAACTACGAGGATCCCATGCAAAAACAGTGCCATAGTGGGGAAACATTACAAGGCCCTCGTGTTAATTGCATCCAGTAGCTCATCGTGTCTGGCCGATTTTGAAACAGCAATATGCATCGGTCGAACCAAGAGGGCGGCAACAAACATAAATAGCAACAACCGTAGTTATTGTAATTCCAAAAAGGCGGTTGGGAACTCGACAAATTGCTATCTTCCTTGATAAATATGAGCGTGCGTACAATACGGTGCTCAACCTGCGAAGCGGTCGCTTGAGTTTTGGAAGTGGAACCGGTCACGGTGTACATTCACAAATTCCCACTCGTAGTTGGACCCAATGTAAACAACCCAATCTCATTTCTACTTCCCCAAGCCTTCTGTGGGATCGAAGAAGGTGAGAGTGTCTAGAGGGGGTGATTAGACTACTCGACAAGATAAAAATTATGCCTTTTGACAAACAAGTTTTGTCGATTTTTATATCGCACAAGTCAAGTAGCATACTACATGCAATTCTAGAGTATGGGCAGCGATAAATTGCACAAGTAGTAAAGTGGAGAAGATCAAAGCAAATTTGGAGACAGGAATTTTTCGTGGTTACGATAGGTGGTGCTATCGTCAATCACGTTGATGGAGACTTCAACCCCGGAGAATAGCAGCTGAGAGTCCACGGAGGCTCCACCCGAAGGGTCCGAAGAAGCAACCTTGTCTATGCCATCATGGCATCGCCCACGGAGGACTAGCCTTACTGGGGTAGATCTTCACAGTAAGGCGATCTCCTTGCCCTTACAAACTTCTTGGTTCAACTCCACATCTTGTGGAGGCTCCCAAGCGACACCTAACCAATCTAGGAGGCACCACCCTCCAAAATGTAATAGATGGTGTTGATGATGAACTCCTTGCTCTTGTGCTTCAAATGATAATCTCCCAACACTCAACTCTCCTCACTGATTTGGCTGTGGTGGAAGAAAGGTTGAGTGGAAAGCAACTTAGGAAGGCTAGAGATCAAGTTTCATATGGTGGGTGGAGCAACTTGATCTCAACACAAGGGTAGGTAGTTTTCTTCTCGAAATGTAAGGAGTGGTAGTTCTTTCGATGGCTCTCTAGAATGAAGAGGGGTGGAGGGGTATTTATAGCCTCCACACAAAATCAACCGTTACACACATTTGACCAATCTCGGTCGGACGAAGTTGACAACTCGGTGAGACCGAAAGTTCAAATCATGTGACGTTGGGATTTTGATGGGACCAAAATACAATCTCGGTGGTCCGATTCTTCCAAAGACTAGGGTTTGCCAATCTCGGTGGGACCGACTTCATCATCTCGGTGACACCGATTTGATGATGAAATTCTGAAGCTTGGACACTAGTTTGGTGAGCCGAGTTGGAATCGGAAAATCCGAAATTCTAGGGTTTGGCTATATGGTGAGGTTGTTCATCTCGGTGTGGTGAGTTTAGAATCGGTGGGACCGAGATTACTTATGAGTGTATATTGGAAGTGAGTTGCGATAGTTTGAGAGATATATCACTAAGCACTTTGAGCAACCAGATCATAACATAACCTCATCCTTTTAATAGTATTGGCTTTCCTATGGACTCAATGTGATCTTGGATCACTAAACCAAAAATAGAGTCTTGAGCTTTTGCCAATGCTTGCCTTAGCATTTTGGGGTCCACCTCTTGATCCTTTTGCCATGCCAAGTGATTGACCTTCTGAAACATACTTGATAAAAGTATTAGTCCAACCACAAAGTATGTTGTCATTAATTACCAAAACCACCAGGAGCAAATGTGCTTTCAATCTCCCCTTTTTGGTAATTGATGGCAACACAAAACAGACATCAAAGCTTCTGAAAGAAGGCAATTATCACTAAAGCTTTGACAAACATGTAGTACACAGGCTCCCCTACAAGTGTGCAAGATTTTTCATAGATCATGGTTTTGGACTACCACAAGCACACAAGAGAAAGAAGCAAGATGTGCTACATGCAGCTTGGCTATATGCATCAGAGCAGATGAAAAGAAGTGAGTGATAATGCATATGTGCATGGTGATCTCTTGCAAACAAGTATTCACAAGCAAGTCACCATCATGCACATTCTACAAGTGCATATACTTACCTTGAGGTTCCTTGGCATTGTACGAAGAAATAGAACTTGGGAAAACAAGGTTAGATAACACAAGAACATTTCTTCACCAACTAGAGAACATCAAGAGTACCAAGCCAGATGATGATGTATAAAGAGTGTCTCATATTGAGCACAAGCTTGAATCAACAAACATGTCTCCGAAACTAAAAGATTTTCAATGAACTCGAGAGATTTTGCTTTCCATAAGATATCAATTGTGAAGGTTATGGAAGGAGCAGAATCAAAAGAATGATGCCAAATGTAATATCCAATGTGGAACACGGCAGAGCTTTGATGTGATTCTCTCCCCCTTAAGATAAGATTGTTCTTCTTCTAAATCTTCTCTTCTCCCTAACTCCCCTAAATCTTCTCCCCTTTGACATCAAGTGCGAAAAGGACAGCCAACTAGGAAGGTCGGGAAAGATGGAAGAAAAGTGGGATCCTAAGAATCACAATTGAGCAAAAGAAATACAAAGAAAATCATTGAGTGAGCTGCGAAGATGATATCCTGAAGAAAATCGGTGACACGAAGTGAGATGGATCGGTGGAGTCCGAAAGTCGGGACTTAGGGCAGATCCTTTTGGTCAGACCGAAAATTATTCGTCGGTGATGCAAGTTTAATTCAAGGAAATAGAAATAATTCAGCTCACTTTGCAAGAATGTTTCAATTTTGCAATGAATTTGTAAATGATTTGCAAGGAATTGATCGAGCCAAAAGGATATTCACAAAAGCGAAGAATAGAAATGAAAAGATTGCTAGATGAAGTTTTTTTGATTAAAAAGAAAACTCAATGAGAGAACATAAGAAAATAGAAAACTCCAAACATATGTACTTCATCTAGATAGGGTGGCGACAAAGTCACCTATGTTTGAGTATATTGACTTAGGAGTCAAATGAGAACATTTGATCATAGGTCATACTCATCTTTTAAGCTCAAAATGGGGTTGCCATTTTCGATTAAGCATTTGATGTGATCACATCTTATGAAGCTGCTTGTACTCATGACTTTGAGCAAAGCTCCTTCAAGATGTGAAGAACATACCTTGGGCTTGTTGTTGCTTTGCTCATGTAGGTGAACTTGATGTAGATGCTCATTGAATGTGAAGTTAGAGCACCATTTCCTCTTGTAGTTCATCTTCCTACATGGGTTAGGCAAGCAAGGAAATACTCAAGAATATCCAAGATGACAAGAGTGAAATACTAGATGTATAAGGTGTCAAAAGGATATGTGGAATTTTGTTCCTTGAACTCAACATCCCAAAGGCTAGATACTTGGTCAATGACAAGATTACTCATGATTTGAGTGTGTGGTAATCTTGTGGAATGTAGATCATCAAGTACCTGCAAGGAGTTAGATGCAATACAAGGGGCAAATGTGTCCAAGACATATGATCATCATCATAAGAAATATCAAGGATTAGTCAAGTAGGCTCATGCCTTGCATGCATCAATGGAGTTTTCACTCCAAGTTTGAAGCATCAATGATGTTCAACTCACTCCTCAGCGACAAAACACCTTCTCATCAAGGGGTTTTGTAAAGATATCAACAATTGTTTGTCGATCTGAACATGCTTAAGATTGATGTCACCCTTGGCAATGTGATCACGAATAAAATGGTGACGAACTTCAATATGTTTCGTTCGAGAGTGTTGCGGGATTGTGTCAATCTTAATCGCACTCTCATTGTCACAAAACAAGGAACATGTCTCGCATGTATCCATAATCCTAAGCGTTTGTGTCATCCATTGGCTGAAACAACATGAACCAGCAGCAATATATTCTGCCGGCGTAGATAATGATAAATTTTGTTTCTTGGAGGACCAAGATACAAGGGATCGACCAGAGGAATGACGTGCCGAAGTTGACTTTCTATCCCTGTCTCCGGCATAGTCAGTCGGAATAGCCAACAAGATCGAAGAGGCCCTCTTAGGATACCAAATGCCAAAGTTTGGTGTGTGTATCAAATATCTCACAATTCTTTTAACAGCTTTAAGATGGCATTCTTTGGGGTTGCTTGATATCGAGCACACATGCATACACTCAACATTATGTCGGGACGAGAAGCACGGAGATATAGTAGAGAACCAATCATGGATTGGTAAACCTTTTGATCAACAGGTTCTCCATCTTTTGTCAAGTCATTATGTCCACTAGTAGGCATGGGGTTCTCATACCTTTGCTTTCTTGCATGTTGAACTTCTTGAAGAGATCCTTAGTGTACTTTGTTTGTGAGACAAAGTACCCTCCTTAGATTGCTTGATTTGCAACCCAAGGAAGAATTTGAGTTCACTCATCATGGACATCTCATACTTCTCCAGACATAAGCTTTCCAAACTTCTCACTAAAATGAGGTTAGTTGAACCAAAGATAATATCATCAACATATATTTGGCACACAAATAGTTCACCATCAACCCTTTTTAAGTGAATAGTGTTGAGTCTATTTTCCAATCTCAAACCCTTTTTCAAGAAAAGCTAGTCAAGCATTTGTACCAAGCTCTAGGAGCTTGTTTAAGACCATAAAAGCTTTGTGCAACTTGTAAACATGATTAGGCTTTTTAGATTCACAAATCCGGGAGGTTGTTTCACAAATACTTCCTCTTCAATTTCACCATTTAGGAAAGCACTTTTAATGTCCATTTGATAGAGAGTAATATCATGGTGGTTGGCATAAGCAAGAAGAATGCGAATGGACTCAAGTCTAGCAGGGGCATAGGTCTCACCATAGTCCATACCTTCCGACTTGTGTGTAACCTTGAGCTCTGAGGCGAGCCTTGTTGTGGATGACTTGTCCATCTTCATCTTGCTTGTTCAAAACACCCATTTGGTTCCAATGACGTTTTGATCATCATTGGGCTTCTCTACAAAGTCCATCGTTGTTCCTCTCGAAGTTGTGTAGCTCTTCATGCATAGCGTTCACCCAATCCGGGTCTTCAAGTTCTTCTTCTACCTTCATAGGTTCAAGACTAGAATAAATGAGTAATGCTCACAAAAGTTAGCTAAGCGAGTTTTAGGCGAGTAATTCTCGGAGTCGATGTCATTCATCATTTGTTCCACGGGATGATTCTTCTTGACTCTTGCTCGGACTCGGGATAGCTTTTGTTGTTGTTGTGGCTGAGCTTCCTCATCATCCTCATCTTCTCTTCTTCTTCATTGTTGTTGGTGTTGTCTTGAGGTGGTGGAGAGGAGGTTGTGGTGGATCTTCTTGTTGCACTTCCTCATCTTGGTGAGTTCCACTTGTGGAAGCCTCCATGTTGCCTTGAGGTTCATCTTGCCGTGGTAGGGGCTCCATATGTAGATGAGGTACTCTCCTTCACTTCCATGGGACGGATCTTTCCAATAGATAAATCTTGAATGGCTTCGATGGGTCCTTGTCTCCTACATCAATAGGCATTTGCTCTACTTGCGAGCCATTAGATTCATCAAACCACATCTCGTCTCTTCAACCTTTGGGTGAAATGTGAACGGTAGGTGTGGGAGTTGATCCATAACAAAAACCTTCATGAGTTTTAGGAGCAAATTTAGACCGATGATGTTTATCAAGGATATAGCATTTTGAACCAAAGACACGAAAGTATCCCACTTGGGGTTTGTTACAGTGAGGCTCGTATGAAGTCTTGCAGGAGCTTATGAAGATAAAGCATGTTGATAGCATGACAAGCTATCTCGACCGCTTCACCCCAAAAATGCTTGATGTCTTATTCATCAAGCATCGTTCTCGCCATCTCATGAGCGTTCGGTTCTTCCTCTCAACAACTCCATTTTGTTGAGGTGTATGCGTAGCCGAGAACTCATGTAGAATCCCTTCCTCATCGAGAAAGAGTCCACATGGGCGTTCTTGAACTCCGTTCCATTGTCCTCGAACTTTCTTGATCTTCACCTCAAATTGATTTTGGGCCTTTCGGCAAAGGTTTTGAAGATTCTCGAACACTGATTTGTCATCAAGGAAAAATACCCACGTAAATCTGAATAATCATCAACTATAACTAGACCAAAGAGTTACCACCAAGGCTTTTGTAAGCATTGGGACGAAGATCCATATGAAGAAGCTCAAGCGGTCTCCTTGTGGTCATGATGTTCTTCACGGGATGACTTCCACCTTTGTTTTCTGCTTGACAAGCACTCTGAGTCTATCTTTGTCAAAGAGAACATCTTTAACACCAAGAATATGATCACCTTTGATTAGCTTGTCTAGATTATTACGCACCAACATGTCCAAGCCTTCTATGCCATAGCCAACCTTTAGCGGTTTAGCAATGAAGCAAGTTCTAGGTTGCTTTCTTAGTGAAATCAACAATATATAGATCACCTCTACGGATACGGTAAAAACCATGTTATGATTGTCACGACGAAAGACTTGGCAATCTACTTGATGAATAGCACATTGAATCCAAGTCAGCTAATCTGACACGGAAAGTAAATTGTATCCAAGTGATTCAACAAGCATGACATTTTGAATAGAGCTATCATGAGATATGGCCACCTTACCAAGAAGATACCTTACCCTTGAGTTGTCTCCAAAAGTCACATACTTGCGTGGACCATCGTTCTTTGCGAGCTCTTGAAACATGTCTTCGTCTCCGGTCATGTGATCGGTGCATCCACTATCAAGAATCCACTCTTTCCACGGATATGGTCTCTCAGATTTGCCATAAGATTGAGACTCTTCATGATCTTGTCTAGCTCGGTGTCAGAATCGGTAATCATCATCATGCTCATGCTCATCATCATATTGACCCATAGATTGTTCATCATCAATACCTAGTCAATTTGACAATGACTTGCATTAGTTTTGTCAATGTGACAATAATCATCGGAATGCAATACAAGAGCATTTCTAATTGAACATTGATAAGACGGATCACCCTTCTTTTCATAAGATCACAGCTCAAAGAAGCATTTATCAAAGTTGGGATCATTAGGCGCATCATATCAAATTCAATAGTCTTGTATAGAATTTCATCAAGACCTCTCAAAGTAGTCCGGATAAAGTTCTTCCAAGAACTTCCACATTATAGCGCACTCAAAGTTTGTGACAAGCTTAAGCAAGTTATCGGGCAAACCTCTAATGATGATAAGATTCAGTTCTAAGGTTACGAAGCAAATCAAGCTCTTCATCCATAGTAGGGTGCAAGGGGTCAAATGGAGGCACATATGGGGTTTCAACATATTTAGCAAGTTATACATCTTAAAGATAATAAGCATTTCAATCCTCCACGAGTTATAGGACACTCCATCAAGACTAGGCACTCTGTATAACACTCCCAATCGTGAACCGTCCATCTTCCTCCAATGGTGTGTAAACCAAAGCAATGGAGACCAATGCTCGATACCAATTGTAGGATCGAAGAAGGTGAGAGTGTCTAGAGAGGGATGATTAGAACTACTCGACAAGATAAAAATTATGCCTTTTGACAAAGACAAGTTTTGTCAGATTTTGCATATCCACAAGTCAAGTAGCATACTACATGCAATTCTAGAGTATGGGCAGCGGAGTAAATTACAAGTAGTAAAGAAAGTGGAAGATCAGCGCAATTTGGATACGGAGATTTTTCTCGTGGTTCCGATAGGTGGTGCTATCGTCAATCCACGTTGATGGAGACTTCAACCCACGGAGGAGTACGGCTGCGAGAGTCCACGGAGGCTCCACCCACGAAGGGTCCACGAAGCAACCTTGTCTATGCCATCATGGCATCGCCCCAGGACTAGCCTTACTGGTAGATCTTCACAGTGGCGATCTCCTTGCCCTTACAAACTTCTTGGTTCAACTCCACATCTTGGCGGAGGCCCCAAGCGACACCTAACCAATCTAGGAGGCACCACCCAAAAAGGTAATAGATGGTGTTGATGATGATGAACTCCTTGCTCTTGTTAGATAATCTCCCCAACACTCAACTCTCTCTCTGATTTGGCTGTGGTGGAAGAAAGGATTGAGTGGAAAGCAACTTGGAAGGCTAGAATCAAGTTTCATATGGTGGGAGTGGAGCAACTTGATCTCAACACAAGGGTGAGTTTTCTTCTCAGAAATGTAAGGTAGGAGTGGTAGTTCTTTTCGATGGCTCTCCACGAATGAAGAGGGGTGGAGGGGTATTTATAGCCTCCACACAAAATCCAACCGTTACACATTTGACCAATCTCGGTGGACAGTTGACAACTCGGTGAGACCGAAAGTTCAAACATGTGAGCGTTGGGATTTTCGATGGGACGAAAATACAATCTCGGTAGTCGATTCTTCCAAGACTAGGGTTTGCCAATCTCGGTAACACCATTTGATGAAAGGTTACGAAGCTTGGCAACACTAGTTTGGTGAGACGAGTTGAGAATCGGAAAATCCGAAATTTCTAGGGTTTGGCTATATGGGAGGTGGTTCATCTCGGTGTGGTAGTTTAGGAATCGGTGGGACGAGATTACTTATGAGTGTATATTGGAAGTGAAAGATTGCGATAGTTTAGGATATATCACTAAGCTGTGGAAAAACATTTACATCTGGAACGATCATTAGATTCGTCACAAAATGTACTTACTTCATACTATCATTTATCTTTGGTATTGTAGATATAAGTAATTTCTTTATAAACTTGGTCAAAGTTTCAAAAGTTTGACTTTAAAAAAAATGTTGGAACTACATTATCGAACGGAGGGAGTAGCTCTCTCTCTCTGCTATCTCTCACGGGCCTTCCCTCTCACTCGAACTCTCTATACCGATGGATTATACGCTCACTGTGTCAGCGTATAGCTCCATATATTGTTTAGTTGACCGGTAAACCAGTCCACATGCTACCTTGTCAGATCGTGTTCTGTATCTTCGTGTGCTGACCCATGTGGCACTGGGTGAAAATAAGTACACTAGAGGCCCATCTGACACGCGGTGAAGTAAACAAAGTTTAAACCACTCGGGGTAGCACCCCGCACGCTAGTAAATTGAGGGCGCATTAAGGACACACTTATTGCGCGTGAAGGACGCACTCACGCACAATTCACCATTGCGTGGCGGCATGCGCAGAAGGACGCACTCGCGCACACCCAGCACACAACACACACACCAGCACACGTGTAAACAGGCGTCACCGCTGGTTGAGATGGACGGCGAGGCAGCCAACAAGCGGAGGCGGCTCGAGCCAAAACCGCATCCGGCGAGCCTGGACTTCATCAGCAGCCTTTCCGATGATATGTTGCTCGTCATCATCGGCCTCCTCCCCACCAAATCTGCCATGCGGACCGCCCTGCTCTCCCGTCGGTGGCGCCCCCTCTGGCATCACGTCCCCCTCAACCTCGCCGTCGACAGCTGCCTCTGCAACGGGGATTGCAAACGCATGGCCACAGTCTCCAAGATCTGTTCATCGCACCCTGGGCCAGCCAGACGCCTTGACATCCGCATGTTGTCCAACCCAAGTTCGACGAGTGGTTCTTATCCCCCGCCCTAGCTCAGCTCGAGGAGCTCAGCTTTGAAGCTGGACGATGTCGGTCTCTACCACCGTCCGCGCTCCGCCTCACTCCAACACTGCACCGTACCAGCTTCAGCTCCTGCTATCTTCCCCAGATTATTGCCGCACCCGCCCTTCTTCTCCCTCAACTCAAGAACCTTGACCTCTTCGACGTTGTCATCTCAAAGAAGGCTATGGAGCACCTGCTCCGCAGCTGTACTGCGCTCGAGTACCTTCGTCTTGAACAGATCCACGGGTTCATTAGCCCCCACATCGCCTCGACGAATCTCCGAAGGATTTATTTGTCTTGTTGGCCCCGCCACAAGACATCAATTGGGAAGAGATCACTCCACCTATTCCACGTTATGGTCATTGAGAATGCGCCTTTCCTTGAGAGATTGCTTGTATCGGATCTATAAGGTCCAACAAAAATCAGGGTCATTGACGCGCCGAAATTGATAGCGTTGGTGTACTCGTCTACCAAATTCTCCGAACTCTTTATTGGATCCGTAATCGTTCAGGTACAGCACTCGTCTTCTTCTCCGTCTTCTTGAAATTCACATTTTTAAATTTCTTCTTGATGTATTTACGACCGTCTCCCAGAAAATGATTCCCACAAGCTTGACCCAGTCCATGCGCACGTGTGAAGATCTTGGCACTAAAATCTATTGGCCCCAATCTGGATCAAGTTGTTGGATTCCTTACATGCTTTCCGTGCACGGAGAAGCTACTCATCGAGGTGAAACTTCTTTCCTATTAGTAGACGGTAATCACAACATAGCTCAATTTTTTCATAATTTTCCCAAATTACGATGACAAGTGTAGTGACTGAATCTACGCACTGCACCGAAAGAAATGTTTTTAGTATTTTTTTCTCACATGATCACCTGCATCGTTTTCATGTTGTACTACTATAGTAGCCTAGGCTAGTCATAGTGGAAAGTAACTTAGACTACTCCAGTAACTCTATGGTTACCCTAAGAGAAAGTACTACCTCCGTCCTGGTTTACTCTTCCAATTTTGTAGTATCAAAATTTGACCACAGATTTAACTGACAAAATGTTAATGCATGTCACTAAGAACTATATCGTTGGATTCGCATTTGAACATAATTTCAAATGGTGTAATTTTTAGTGACATGCATTGGCATTTTCTTAGGTAAATCTGTGGTCAAAATTTTATACTAAATACGAGGTAGTATTCCCCCGTCCCAAAATTCTTGTCTTATATTTGTTTAGATACGGATGTATCTAACACTAAAATGTAACTAGATACATCCATATTTAGACAAATTTAAGACAAGAATTTTGGGACGGAGGGAGTACAAAAGTGGGCTATGTAGGCCAAAACACGTGACAAATTCACTTGTGATGCATTTGCCATCGATGCCCCTCCATTGCTCACCTGGTGCCCCAATCCGGATCACCTACTTTGCTCCGGTGGCAAATTAACTCACGCAATGAAAAAACACTGTGTGGGAGAGAGAGAGAGAGAGAGGACTGAGGCAATAAAAAAACACTTGTTTGGTAGAGTGAGAGGGTGGTGTAGTTGGTTTGGTTGCTTTGTTTATACATGTGGGTCTGTGTGCACAACGGTGCCAACTGTCTCACATCGCGAGAGCGGTGCCAAAATCTTTTGATTTGACATCGATGCGTATTATGTGGCATACTTTTGCGAAATATGGCATCGGCCAGATAGTGGAAGGCAACAAATGCCCAAGCTCTTCACGTGCTCCTAGTTAAATGAGACGAAACAGAAAGAGAGAGAGAGAGAGAGAGAGAGAGAGAATATCACTAGCCAGCCAACCCTATCGTATGAGCGAATGATATTGGTACCTCTTGATAACACGGCAATCTTATACAGCGAGCGGTTCTAATATGTTCTCTTCTTTTGCAGATAAAAAAGACCCGAAAGTGAAAAATGTGTTGCACTATAACAATCTCATCGAATGCCTTAATCTTCATCTTACAGAAATTGATTTGATCGACTACCGAGGCAGCACATCTGAGAAAAGTGTGCTCAAGGTAATGAGGTTTGGCATTCTCTGGCGCAACAATGAATGGCGTGTTGATCACCGCAAGCGTCTAAGCCTAAATGACAAAGTATCCGCAGAAGCTGAATTTGTTTTTGAAACATCAAGTGGCCAGAGACTTGAAAACTTATTTGCCCATTAGTGACTTGTTAGGGCGGTGGATTTTAGTTTGTACAATAATGCTGCATCCACCTAAAGTAACAAAAGTTATTACATAAACTTCCTAGTAATTCCCTCTTCGTAGGTGCAACATTACTCCTAACATTTGTAATATCAGTTTGAAACTTGTAATATTGTCGTGTCATATTCCTGCGTTTTCAAAATCCTGCAAATCAAACAGGTCCTGAGTTGGTGATGATGTTGTGCCTCCCATCTTTCACCAATAGCCGTCGGATCCAAATCTGACGCATACAAACCACACTTCTCCATTTTTGCGAAAAGATGCCCGCACTTGTTCTCTATTTACAAACAACTCCTTGTCTCTCACAACCAGCCTTATCTCCTCCCCACAACATCTAGAAGGCCATGAAAAAATCTGGCGCGATGGCCTCTGCTGGCGCCGTCCACCCCCAATCTTGGTGTTTCGTGCAATGCACGGGCATCTATGCACGGGAAATTATGTCGAACAGGGCTAGTTGTAAGCAGGCTAGCTCTACAGCCATGATGATAGTGACTGCAGACGGTGATGCTGACTATGGTATGCCGAACACGGCGCCTATACTCAAGTGTCATCTCCGGCGCAGGGTCTTGTCACTTCACTGTGAGGAGCAACACGTAATTATTTGACCAACGGGTAGTACAGTGCTAGTACTCCTACTACATTGGTAGTACTACTACTAGTACTAGTAGCACCACCGTCTGGATTTAGGAGTACTACCAGGTCCATCTGGATTTTAGTATTTGACTAGCAATATCTAGTAATGCATGTCACAAAAAATGCACTACTCCCTCTGTAATTAAATACATGGTGTATTGTTTTATTCCTATCAGCGAGAGAACTTAATGTCTTTTTGCTAACTAATAGGATTACATTCAATGAACTAAACACTTCATGTCATGTTTGGTAGTCTCAAGTCATTGAAAGCATGCACGGCCCACATCTCTCATTGGTTGATATGTCACAAAATAAGAAACGAGGAGGGAGTTAATGCTCCGTGCCTAAGTGTTTTGGGATTATTTGGTTTTCGTAAGGTGACTTACACAACATTTTTGTTTACATGCATTAACATTTTATTAGTTAAATCAAAGGTCAAAACTTGGCGCAAAATGCAAAGGGGACCAATAAACCAGTAAACATCAAACTTCTCTCGTTTGGCCCCAACTAGAGGTCGGTGAGATGACTATACTATACTGCAACGCGGAGGGGACGCAGCTTCATTGACTTCTTGCAAGAATCTGCATTTGGGTGAATGACACGTGGGCCCAATGGGTGGCTGGCCCACCTATCATACTGCCAAAAGGCAGTGCGATGAGGGCCGAGGAGTAATGCGAATCCTACACACCCACGCACGCTAACCAAGGGCAAGAGTGATCACTCGAATCGTAAGATCGATTGACTAGAAGCTAAGCTAGACCCATGGAGCGATGGCGCGAGCATCGACCACCGTGCGGATGGTCCATGGCGCCGCCTGCGCCTAACACCGAGGAACGTCTCCAGGTATTGCTTGAGGCCGCTAGGGCGAGGGGCCGCTTGGACAATAGCTTCGTCTCCTTGTTCAACGAGGTCCTCGTCGGTTTCCTCAACAAGTTCACCGTCATCAAGAAGCTCGCGGACGACTTTGATGTACGCCTCCAGCTAACGCGCCCAGGCTCTGGGATGCCTGCCACCCTCAACGACCACTATGGTGACAAACTCTTGATGCCTTTGGTGGCCTGCGGCTGCCGCCGTCACGGCGGAGAATGTCCACCTCGAGTCGCGCTGCAAGCCCAGCAGCCCGGCGCAGCAAGACACCATCGACATAGTTACCCACGTCTACGTGCAAATCATCCACAAGGACTACTACATGCAAGAGGAGGATGATAGGACGCTAGCCTTCTTGGACCGCAGGGCAACCTTGGATGGCATTGTTCAGAACCACGTTGAGCTGGCCGCCAACGCCGCTGCTCCTCACATGTCGGTTGGTGACCCGGCGCACTAGGGCGTGAGGATGTCGTTGATGGATCCATATGTATTTTTATCTTTCCGTCAAATCCATGTTAGTATTATATGGTACTACTAGTAATTATCTTACCTTTCGCATCAACTTCATAATTTTCGTACGTACTCCATGCATGAATGGTGCCAGAACCAAACTTCTCATTACTCTAGGCAAAATCGTTATTTTCTATCTATCGGTCGCGCCATGGAGTAGAACCAGATTTTACCAGTTACGAGTTCAAAAGGAAAAGCCTACCGTGTTTGCATCGCGCCCCCACACGGTTGGTCCGGCACGCTGCTCAAGGGGGAATGTGTGCGGTGTTGCATTTTCACTTACAAGTTGGACCGCAGTTGAGCAAACTATCTATCGGCAAACCCCCACCCCATTCACCGCGCGATGGCTGAGAAAACAGGAGGGAGAAGAGATGGCTGTAGCATGGACTGCAAGAAAATTGGTGTTGGATGGGACTGTGTGGGTGGCGTGTGCCGTACTGCTAGACGTGAATGCTAGTTATGGCCCATGCCACCCCACTATATCGAGCCTATATCGAAGTACGTAGAACAAATTTCCTGGAGTCCGTGCTCAGCCCTCCTCTATCTCTCTTCTCAGCCAGCCAGCGGACGCACGGAGCCCATCGTCTGCTTGCTCACATGCGGTCCCACATGTCGGTGAAAACGCAAGAGGACCCAATCGAACCTGCACATATTTCACCTCGGCGTCTTGGTGATGAAAAACAAATCCAATAAAGATCTTCGGTTGTCGCTTTTGGAGTTACTCAAGAGTAGTAAGATTCTATTTACAGTTTAACCCAAGATGCACATCACGTGGCTTCAACCACCACTCTATTTTCTTGCATGACACGACCTGGATGCTGGTTGTCCCACGTGTCTGCAAAAGGAGGAAGAAGCCGACCAAATCTTCGGTTGTACTGTCGGATTAGACTAGTTGTGCTAACTTAAAATTTTATTGTGTACTCCCTCCGTTCCAAAATACTTGACCTATATACTAAAACATGTCTAGATACATCTATATTTTGACAAATAGAAGGCATGTATTGTGGAACGGAGGGAGTAGAATGGATGCAAGTTTTTGTATTGGGAAGAAGAGTACGTCGATATATTGATAGAGCGCAATTTAGTAGATGTTCTAGCACTTTTAGCTAGCATAGAGGCTAGAGATGGGACTAGTGCACTTGTTGATACTCCTACTAGAATAGGGGCTAGACATGAGACTAGATGCGAGCAAGCAACGCCTACTTCTTTACACTTGAAGAAGAAAGAAGCACGCAAGATCGAGCCTCTGGAGATCAACAATGAATGCATCGAGAAGGCACTGATCCAACTTACAGGAGCAGTTATGGAAGTTGGATATCTTCTAGTAAAATGTATTCTTGTGGTTCTTGTTTTCTTTGGTCTTGCTTTTCTAGTCAAAATTATCGTTGGAGTTCATGCAAAACGGAGGTCCGTTTGGGGTCGTGTGTTGGAGTTGGCCTTACAAGTGGGACCGCAGTTGAGTAAACCGACTATCGGCAAACCCCCACCTCGCCCGCCACACGATTGCTCAAGTTAGAGAAACGAGGAGGTTGAAGAGATTGCTCTAGCACGGACTCCAAGAAATATGGTGTCAGATGGATGTCGTGGTGGTGGCATGTGCCGTACTCGTGGACGTGAATGCTTGTTCTGGCCCATGCCACCCTACTACTCCTACTACTTACATAGTACTAGTATCGAGGACTCGAGGTGCTGGTTATGTACATCGAACACATTAACATAGGCTACAGTAAAAACACCCGCCCGACGCGCGAAGCATGTGAAGCTAGTACAAATAGTGTACTACTATTGTTGATTGGCCTCATCCGATAACCTGTTGCAATGCTCGTACAATTATGTATCGGAATTTTTTTTCCTTGTCGCACCACTCACTCAGAGAAGCGACTCGAAAGCCTTTCATAAATTTAGTAAGTTCATCACAGGCATATCATTTTATTACATACAACAGGTCATCAACCCACATCGACAACGAGGATACATTATAAATACTAAAGTTTTCATCACACAACAAATAACAAGCAATGAAATGAACTTCAACTCAACCATTCCTTGGCGTTGGAAACACTTGCTTTGAACCACAAGTGATTCTCTGGGACAGGCCACCCATTGTCGATCTCGAGACCAACGCAGGACTGATCATCCAGGCTGAAGCGGCCTACTATATCAGTACCAGGGTAGGGAACCACCCAAACGTCCTAGGTATAGATAAAGTTGCTTCTCATAAATGGTAGTAACATTGTGTCAACAGCAGTTGGATCGCCTTTCACCATCATTGGATAGTTTTGTCCAAGGAAGTGCGATTTTTCTCCAAGACTATCAATTATGTACCAGGGAGAAGGTGTTGGCACTAGCACACTAGTATCCATCCCGAATACCATGCAGCGGGTGTTGGAATAGGTCCGGAGAGTGCGACCATGGGAGACTACACCTGCTCCCTTAGTAGTAACATCATCAGTGGGTTGTATACACACAAGAAGAGGTGATCCATCGGAATTAGTTGCCAGGCGCCACAGAGTATATGGGTGCTGCTCATCCTCATGCTCGTGATCATCACCATCGTCATCTCCCCCTTGGTTATAAAAATTTTCAAGTATATGTGGTGGAATGTTCACAAGACCTTGGAAACACAAGAAGAAGGTTAATTAGTAAAGGGAAACTTGCTAACCCGCATGCATGTGGATGAAACAGTTATAATTACAGTGGAAGACAAACATACCGAAACTACGAGGATCCCATGCAAAAACAGTGCCATGAGTGGTGGAAGCAAACACAAGGCCCTCGTATTGAATTGCATCACTGTACTCATCCGTGTACAGAAACTGATTTTTGAGCAATATGCATCCAGTCGAACCAAGAAGGACGGCAACAAGCTTGTCGAAGATAGCAACAACTTCGTAGTTATTGTAATTCCAAGAGCGGTTGGGAACTCGACAAATTGCTATCTTCCTTGATCGTATTTGAACGTGCGTACAATACCGGTGTGCTCAACCTCTGGGCAGTCTGCTGAGATTTTTGGAAGTGGAACCCGGTCACGAGTGTACACATTCACAAGTTCCCACTCGTAGTTGGACCCAATGTAAACAACCCAATCTCCATTTGCGCCTGCCCAAGCCTTACTGTAGGATCGAAGAAGGTGAGAGTGTCTAGAGGGGGGGTGATTAGACTACTCGACAAGATAAAAATTATGCCTTTTGACAAAGACAAGTTTTTGTCAGATTTTGCATATCGCACAAGTCAAGTAGCATACTACACATGCAATTCTAGAGTATGGGCAGCGGAAAGTAAATTGCACAAGTAGTAAAGAGAGGTGGAGAAGATCAAACGCAATTTGGAGACACGGAGATTTTTCTCGTGGTTCTGATAGGTGGTGCTATCGTCAATCCACGTTGATGGAGACTTCAACCCACGGAGGGTAACGGCTGCGAGTCCACGGAGGGCTCCACCCACGAAGGGTCCACGAAGAAGCAACCTTGTCTATGCCATCATGGCATCGCCCACGGAGGACTAGCCTTACTCGGGTAGATCTTCACGAAGTAGGCGATCTCCTTGCCCTTAGAAACTTCTTGGTTCAACTCCACATCTTGTGGAGGCTCCCAAGCGACACCTAACCAATCTAGGAGGCACCACCCTCCAAAATGTAATAGATGGTGTTGATGATGATGAACTCCTTGCTCTTGTGCTTCAAATGATAATCTCCCCAACACTCAACTCTCCTCACTGATTTGGCTGTGGTGGAAGAAAGGATTGAGTGGAAAGCAACTTGGGAAGGCTAGAGATCAAGTTTCATATGGTGGGAGTGGAGCAACTTGATCTCAACACAAGGGTAGGTAGTTTTCTTCTCGAAATGTAAGGTAGGAGTGGTAGTTCTTTCGATGGCTCTCTCCATGAATGAAGAGGGGTGGAGGGTATTTATAGCCTCCACACAAAATCCAACCGTTACACACATTTGACCAATCTCGGTCGGACCGAAGTTGACAACTCGGTGAGACCGAAAGTTCAAAACATGTGAGCGTTGGGATTTTCGGTGGGACCGAAAATACAATCTCGGTGAGTCCGATTCTTCCAAAGACTAGGGTTTGCCAATCTCGGTGGGACCGACTTCATCATCTCGGTGACACCGATTTGATGACAAGGATTCTGAAGCTTGGCAACACTAGTTTCGTGAGACCGAGTTGAATCGGAAAATCCGAAATTTCTAGGGTTTGGCTATATGGTGAGGTTGTTCATCTCGGTGTGGTGAGTTTAGGAAATCGGTGGGACCGAGATTACTTATGAGTGTATATTGGAAGTGAGAGTTGTTGATAGTTTAGGAGATATATCACTAAGCACTTTGAGCAACCAGATCATTAACATAACCTCATCCCTTTTAATAGTATTGGCTTTCCTATGGACTCAATGTGATCTTGGATCACTAAACCAAAAATGGAGTCTTGAGCTTTTGCCAATGCTTGCCTTAGCATTTTGAGGGTCCACCTCTTGATCCTTTTGCCATGCCAAAGTGATTGACCTTCTGAAACATACTTGATGAAAGTATTAGTCCAACCACAAAGTATGTTGTCATTAATTACCAAAACCACCCGAGGAGCAAATGTGCTTTCAATCTCCCCTTTTGGTAATTGATGGCAACACACAAAACAAGACATCAAAGCTTCTTGAAAGAAAGACAGAATTATCACTAAAGCTTTGACAAACATGTAGTACACAGGCTCCCCCTACAAGTGTGCAGGATTTTCATAGATCATGGTTTTGGACTACCACAAGCACACAAGAGAGAAAGGCAAGATGTGCTACATGCAGCTTGGCTATATGCATCGAGGCGAGATGAAAAGAAGTGAGTGATAATGCATATGTGCATGGTGATTTCTTGCAAACAAGTATTCACAAGCAAGTCACCATCATGCACATTCTACAAAGTGCATATACTTACCTTGAGGTTCCTTGGCATTGTACCTGAAGAAATAGAACTTGGGAAAACAAGGTTAGATAACACAAGAACATTTCTTCAACCAACTGCAAGAACATCAAGAGTACCAAGCCAGGGATGACATGTATAAAGAGTGTCTCATATTGAGCACAAGCTTGAATCAGCAAACATGTCTCCTGAAACTAAAAGGATTTTCAATGAACTCTGAGAGATTTTGCTTTCCATAAGATATCAATTGTGAAGGTTATGGAAGGAGCAGAATCAAAAGAATGATGCCAAATGTAATATCCAATGTGGAACACGGCAGAGCTTTGATGTGATTCTCTCCCCCTTAAGATAAGATTGTTCTTCTTCCTAAATCTTCTCTTCTCCCCTTAACTCCCCCTAAATCTTCTCCCCCTTTGACATCAAGTGCCGAAAAGGACAGCCAACTAGGAAGGTCAGGAAAGATGGAAGAAAGAAGTGGGATCCTTAAGAATCACAATTGGGCAAAAAGAAATATGCAAAGAAAATCATTGAGTAGAGCTGCAGAAGATGATATCCTGAAAGAAAAGTCGGTGACACCGAAGTGAGATGGATCGGTGGGTCTGAAAGTCCGGGACTTAGGGCAGATCCTTTTTCGGTCAGACCGAAATTGTTACGTCGGTGATGCCTAGTTTAATTCCAAGGAAATACAGAAATAATTCAGCTCACTTTGCAAGGAATGTTTCAAAAGATTTGCAATGAATTTGTAAATGATTTGCAAGGAATTGATCGAGCCAAAAGGATATTCACAAAGACGAAGAATAGAAATGAAAAGATTGCTAGATGAAGTTTTTTTGATTAAAAGAAAACTCAATGAGAGAACATAAGAGAAAATAGAAAAACTCCAAAACATATGTACTTCATCTAGATAGGGGTCGGCGACAAAGTCACCTATGTTTGAGTATATTGACTTAGGAGTCAAATGAGAACATTTGATCATAGGTCATACTCAACTTTTAAGCTCAAAATGGGGTTGCCATTTTTCGATTAAGCATTTGATGTGATCACATCTTATGAAGCTGCTTGTACTCATGACTTTGAGCAAAGCTCCTTCAAGATGTGAAGAACATACCTTGGGCTTGTTGTTGCTTTGCTCATGTAGGTGAACTTGATGTAGGTGCTCATTGAATGTGAAATTAGAGCACCATTTCCTCTTGTGTAGTTCATCTTCCTACATGGGTTAGGCAAGCAAGGAAATACTCAAGAATATCCAAGATGACAAGAGTGAAATACTAGATGTATAAGGTGTCAAAAGGATATGTGGAATTTTGTTCCTTGAACTCAACATCCCAAAGGGCTAGATACTTGGTCAATGACAAGATTACTCAAGATTTGAGTGTGTGGTAATCTTGTGGAATGTAGATCATCCAAGTACCTGCAAGGAGTTAGATGCAATACAAGGGGGCAAATGTGTCCAAGACATATGATCATCATCATAAGAGAAATATCAAGGATTAGTCAATTAGGCTCATGCCTTGCATGCATCAATGGAGTTTTCACTCCAAGTTTGAAGCATCAATGATGTTCAACTCACTCCTCAAGCGACAAAATACCTTCTCATCAAGGGTTTTGTAAAGATATCGACAAGTTGTTTGTCGATCACGAACATGCTTAAGATTGATGTCACCCTTGGCAATGTGATCACGAATAAAATGGTGACGAACTTCAATATGTTTCGCTTCGAGAGTGTTGCACGGATTGTGTCCAATCTTAATCGCACTCTCATTGTCACAAAGCAAGGAACATGTCTCGCATGTATCCCATAATCCTTAAGCGTTTGTGTCATCCATAGCAACTCGAAAGCACAACATGAACCAGCAGCAATATATTCGCTTGGCGATAGATAATGATACGAATTTTGTTTCTTGGAGGACCAAGATACAAGGGATCGACCAAGGAATTGACACGTGCCAAGTTGACTTTCTATCAACCCTGTCTCCGGCATAGTCCGAGTCGGAATAGCCAACAAGATCGAAAGAGGCCCTCTTAGGATACCAAATGCCAAAGTTTGGTGTGTGTATCAAATATCTCACAATTCTTTTAACAGCTTTAAGATGGCATTCTTTAGGGGTTGCTTGATATCGAGCACACATGCATACACTCAACATTATGTCAGGACGAGAAGCACAGAGATATAGTAGAGAACCAATCATGGATTGGTAAACCTTTTGATCAACAGGTTCTCCACCTTTTGTCAAGTCATTATGTCCACTAGTAGGCATGGGGGTTCTCATACCTTTGCTTTCTTGCATGTTGAACTTCTTGAAGAGATCCTTAGTGTACTTTGTTTGTGAGACAAAAGTACCCTCCTTAGATTGCTTGATTTGCAACCCAAGGAAGAATTTGAGTTCACTCATCATGGACATCTCATACTTCTCCGACATGAGCTTTCCAAACTTCTCGCTAAAATGAGGGTTAGTTTAACCAAAGATAATATCATCAACATATATTTGGCACACAAATAGTTCACCATCAACCCTTTTCGTGAATAGTGTTGAGTCTATTTTTCCAATCTCAAACCCTTTTTCAAGAAGAAAGCTAGTCAAGCATTTGTACCAAGCTCTAGGAGCTTGTTTAAGACCATAAAGAGCTTTGTGCAACTTGTAAACATGATTAGGCTTTTAGGATTCACAAATCCGGAGGTTGTTTCACAAATACTTCCTCTTCAATTTCACCATTTAGGAAAGCACTTTTAATGTCCATTTGATAGAGAGTAATATCATGGTGGTTGGCATAAGCAAGAAGAATGCGAATGGACTCAAGTCTAGCAACGGGGGCATAGGTCTCACCATAGTCCATACCTTCGACTTGTGTGTAACCTTGAGCTACGAGACGAGCCTTGTTGTGGATGACTTGTCCATCTTCATCTTGCTTGTTCCGAAACACCCATTTGGTTCCAATGACGTTTTGATCATCCTTGGGCTTCTCTACCAAAGTCCATACGTTGTTCCTCTCGAAGTTGTGTAGCTCTTCGTGCATAGCGTTCACCCAATCCGGGTCTTCAAGTTCTTCTTCTACCTTCATAGGTTCAAGACTAGAGATAAATGAGTAATGCTCACAAAAGTTAGCTAAGCGAGTTTTAGAGCGAGTAATTCTCCCGGAGTCGATGTCGTTCATCATTTGCTCCACGGGATGATTCTTCTTGACTCTTGCTCGGACTCGGGATAGCTTTTGTTGTTGTTGTGGCTGAGCTTCCTCATCATCCTCATCTTCCTCTTCTTCTTCATTGTTGTTGGTGTTGTCTTGAGGTGGTGGAGAAGGAGGTTGTGGTGGATCTTCTTGTTGCACTTCCTCATCTTGGTGAGTTCCACTTGTGGAAGCCTCCATATTGCCTCGAGGTTCATCTTGCCGTGAGGTAGGGGGCTCCACATATGTAGATGAGGTACTCTCCTTCACTTCCATGGGACGGATCTTTCCAATAGATAAATCTTGAATGGCTTCCGATGGGTCCTTGTCTCCTACATCAAT
Source organism: Aegilops speltoides (assembly GCA_021437245.1). Classification (NCBI taxonomy): domain Eukaryota; kingdom Viridiplantae; phylum Streptophyta; class Magnoliopsida; order Poales; family Poaceae; genus Aegilops; species Aegilops speltoides. The sequence continues at coordinate 80,133 of JAHHZJ010001055.1, read as the reverse complement.
AGGCATTTGCTCTACTTGCGAGCCATTAGATTCATCAAACTTCACATCTACCGTCTCTTCAACCTTTCGGGTGAAATTATTGTAGACACGGTAGGTGTGGGAGTTTGATCCATAACCAAGGAAAAAGCCTTCATGAGTTTTAGGAGCAAATTTAGACCGATGATGTTTATCAAGGATATAGCATTTTGAACCAAAGACACGAAAGTATCCCACTTGGGGTGTGTTACCGGTGAGGAGCTCGTATGAAGTCTTGCCGAGGAGCTTATGAAGATAAAGCATGTTGATAGCATGACAAGCTATCTCGACCGCTTCACCCCAAAAGTGCTTCGGTGTCTTATATTCATCAAGCATCGTTCTCGCCATCTCTATGAGCGTTCGGTTCTTCCTCTCAACAACTCCATTTTGTTGATGTGTGTACGTAGCCGAGAACTCATGTAGAATCCCTTCCTCATCGAGAAAAGAGTCTACATGGGCGTTCTTGAACTCCGTTCCATTGTCACTCCGAACTTTCTTGATCTTCACCTCAAATTGATTTTGGGCCTTTACGCAAAGGTTTTGAAGATTCTCTGAACCTGTGATTTGTCATCAAGGAAAAATACCCACGTAAATCTAGAATAATCATCAACTATAACTAGACCAAAGAGTTACCACCAAGGCTTTTGTAAGCATTGGGACCGAAGAGATCCATATGAAGAAGCTCAAGCGGTCTCCTTGTGGTCATGATGTTCTTCACGGGATGACTTCCACCTACTTGTTTTCCTGCCTGACAAGCACTACAGAGTCTATCTTTGTCAAAGAGAACATCTTTAACACCAAGAATATGATCACCTTTGATTAGCTTGTCTAGATTACGCATACCAACATGTCCAAGCCTTCTATGCCATAGCCAACCTTTAGCGGATTTAGCAATGAAGCAAGTTCTAGGTTTAGCTTTCTTAGTGAAATCAACAATATATAGATCACCTCTACGGATACCGGTAAAAACCATGTTATGATTGTCACGACGAAAGACTTGGCAATCTACTTGATGAATAGCACATTGAATCCAAAGTCACTAATCTAGACACGGAAAGTAAATTGTATCCAAGTGATTCAACAAGCATGACATTTTGAATAGAGCTATCATGGGATATGGCCACCTTACCAAGGCCAAGTACCTTACCCTTGGAGTTGTCTCCAAAAGTCACATACTTGCGTGGACCATCGTTCTTTGCGAGCTCTTGAAACATGTCTTCGTCTCCGGTCATGTGATCGGTGCATCCACTATCAAGAATCCACTCTTTTCCACCGGATATGTAGTCTCTCAGATTTGCCATAAGATTGAGACTCTTCATGATCTTGTCTAGCTCGGTGTCCGAATCGGAGTAATCATCGTCATGCTCATGCTCATCATCATATTGACCCATAGATTGTTCATCATCAATACCTAGGTCAATTTGACAACGACTTGCATTAGTTTTGTCAATGTGACAATAATCATCGGAATGCAATACAAGAGCATTTCTAACATGATCATTGATAAGACAAGGATCACCCTTCTTTTTCATAAGATCACGAAGCTCAAAGAAGCATTTATCAAAGTTGGGATCATTGGGGCGCATCATATCAAATTCAATAGTCTTGTATAGAATTTCATCAAGACCTCTCAAAGAGTAGTCCGGATAAAGTTCTTCCAAGAACTTCCACATAGCATAGGCGCACTCAAAGTTTGTGACAAGCTTAAGCAAGTTATCGGGCAAACCTCTAATGATAAGATTTACAGTTCTAAGGTTACGAAGCAAATCAAGCTCTTCATCCATAGTAGGGTGCAAGGGTCAAATGGAGGCACATATGGGGTTTCAACATATTTGCATAAGTTATACATCTTAAAGATAATAAGCATTTCAATCCTCCACGAGTTATAGGACACTCCATCAAGACTAGGCACTCTATGGCTAACACTCCCAATCGTGAACACGCCCATCTTCCTCCAATGGTGTGTAAACCAAAGCAATGGAGACCAATGCTCGATACCAATTGTAGGATCAAGAAGGTGAGAGTGTCTAGAGGGGGGGTGATTAGACTACTCGACAAGATAAAAATTATGCCTTTTGACAAAGACAAGTTTTTGTCAGATTTTGCATATCGCACAAGTCAAGTAGCATACTACACATGCAATTCTAGAGTATGGGCAGCGGAGAGTAAATTGCACAAGTAGTAAAGAGAGGTGGAGAAGATCAAACGCAATTAGGATACACGGAGATTTTTCTCGTGGTTCTGATAGGTGGTGCTATCGTCAATCCACGTTGATGGAGACTTCAACCCACGGAGGGTAACGGCTGCGAGAGTCCACGGAGGGCTCCACCCACGAAGGGTCCACGAAGAAGCAACCTTGTCTATGCCATCATGGCATACGCCCACGGAGGACTAGCCTTACTCGGGGTAGATCTTCACGAAGTAGGCGATCTCCTTGCCCTTACAAACTTCTTGGTTCAACTCCACATCTTGACGGAGGCTCCCAAGCGACACCTAACCAATCTAGGAGGCACCACCCTCCAAAAGGTAATAGATGGTGTTGATGATGATGAACTCCTTGCTCTTGTGCTTCAAATGATAATCTCCCCAACACTCAACTCTCCTCACTGATTTGGCTGTGGTGGAAGAAAGGATTGAGTGGAAAGCAACTTGGGAAGGCTAGAGATCAAGTTTCATATGGTGGGAGTGGAGCAACTTGATCTCAACACAAGGGTAGGTAGTTTTCTTCTCAGAAATGTAAGGTAGGAGTGGTAGTTCTTTCTGATGGCTCTCTCCACGAATGAAGAGGGGGTGGAGGGGTATTTATAGCCTCCACACAAAATCCAACTGTTACACACATTTGACCAATCTCGGTCAGACCGAAGTTGACAACTCGGTGAGACCGAAAGTTCAAAACATGTGAACGTTGGGATTTTCGGTGGGACCGAAAATACAATCTCGGTGAGTCCGATTCTTCCAAAGACTAGGGTTTGCCAATCTCGGTAACACCGATTTGATGACAGAAGGTTACAGAAGCTTGGCAACACTAGTTTCGGTGAGACCGAGTTCAGAATCGGAAAATCCGAAATTTCTAGGGTTTGGCTATATGGCTGAGGTGGTTCATCTCGGTGTGACTGAGTTTAGGAAATCGGTGGGACCGAGATTACTTATGAGTGTATATTGGAAGTGAGAGTTGCTGATAGTTTAGGAGATATATCACTAAGCACTTTGAGCAACCAGCTCATTAACATAACCTCATCCCCTTTTAATAGTATTGGCTTTCCTATGGACTCAATGTGATCTTGGATCACTAAACCAAAAATGGAGTCTTGAGCTTTTGCCAATGCTTGCCTTAGCATTTTGAGGGGTCCTCCTCTTCAGTCCTTTTGCCATGCCAAAGTGATTGACCTTCCTGAAACATACTTGATGAAAGTATTATTCCAACCACAAAGTATGTTGTCATTAATTACCAAAACCACCCAGGGAGCAAATGTGCTTTCACTTACCCTCAAGCGATGGCATCTTAACATCATACGTATCACTATCAAGCGGCATCAACTTGCACAAGGCGAGGCCTACCTCATCCCCGCGCCAGTCATCAGGGTCACGGCAAAGAAGATAGGTGAGATCGAACCGCTCCTTGACTCTTGGGTTCCTTGTAATGATGTTATTAGTTGAGTCGAGAATGGTCTTGAACGAACCTGCCATGCTAGCCGAGGTGATGACATCGCACTGATCAATGAGTTCCTCCACCACGTCATCTTTCAGATCGGGTCAAGAATAACGGGGTCGTTTCCGGCCTGTTCCCTCCATGGTGAATATGATCGAACAATGGCAGAAGGAAGGGTGAAGGGCTGAAGGAAAATGGAGGAGGGAGAGGAAAAGCGTGCGACAGGAGTTCCAAATCGAGAGGGAAAGGCGAAGAGTCAGTGGATGGTTGCCAGTTTGCCATGGTTCACGAAGAGGCGCCTCGGCCTACACGTCCGTTCGGGAATACTAGTAGAAAAGGACTCGCCATCGTCTCACTAATATGTTGGAACGGGACCACATGTCAACGAAATATGGTGTGTAATTTCTCGTGCAAAATGCAATCTAGCCGCGTTGGCCCGAGGTGCCGCATTAGTTATCGACCTTCATTTTTTTAATGGCATGCCGTTCAGTTTTGAAGCACGACTAACTGGTACTGTACGCAGAGAAGATATAAACTACTCTACCACTACTCCACCTCCAGTACTAGTAGTATAAAACAAATATATAGGCTGGAGCTTCAGTGCTTTCTTGCTAAGGGCTACCCACTTGCTTCTCACACTATCACCCTCTCTCCAGATCTAAAAAAGACGACCTCTCTCTCCCTCCTCACCGGTGGTCACAGATCCACCAGGGAAGAAAAGGATGTGCAACATTGATGCACTCGTCGTCAGCGAGTGAGGTCACGCACTAACGACAAGGCCGTCCTCTCCGACCTAGCGCCCGCACGGGATGGCCTTCGTCCCCAAGCTCACTGCCATAGTGTGTGCGGAGGACGACGACCCCGAGCGAAGCCACTTCCCGCCGACCCTCAGGTATGCTACCTCTTTTCGAACCATACCCTTGTTTTGTTGCCCCATCTGCCATGTTGTTGCATGTGGATCTTTTCCCACTCCACCATCTTCCCAATTTGCTATCCTCTGCTCTGCTGGCCACGCAGACGAAAACCATAATTTGCACTATTAAAGGAAACCCTACTTCATGCAGACTAATCCATGTCTGGGTTGAATAAGGAAAGGGAAGGGAGACTGTATTGTCCAAGAGAGTAGGCATCAAACCCGCATCTATGTTGAAAAGGGGAAAATCAGTAGCTAAGGAACGAGTCTCGTGTCTCTTGGTTGAAGAAGGGTAGAAAGGCATGACAACGCAATAGAGAATGACCACGTCGATCGGTTTGTTGTCCTCACATAGGAAAAAGGTCGCTAAAGAGAACAAAAATGGGACGTAATCCACATATGCTACCTGGATATTTGTTGCTCTGGGCAACCATACCTCCCTCACCACTCTGCATCTGTGGAGGTACATCGTACTCGTGCGCCCACTGTCCGAATGGGCCTCCCATGCTCTTATTTGCCACTTTTTTTGCTGTTAGTATAACGCCAGCAGTCAAGTCAAGCAATGCTACTGCTAAAGTGATGCCACATTTAACTAATGCCGCTCTCAGTCTAATGCCACCGATAAATTTAAGCAATGCCATTTAATGTCACTGGATTATTACAGGGTTAGCTGTTGATTGTGGATGTATTAAAGATTTTTCAGCTAAGGCATTCTAATGCTGTTGCATAGCCAGTATACCAACGATGAAACTTGTTACTACCTTCAGATTTTTGCACTGTTAATGCTTATAGATACATACCTCACTTTCATGAGATAAGTTAATTTTTTGTACAGTGTCACCAAAATGCCAAGGCTGATGTCATTTTATTTTGGTTAAACTGCACAAAAATTTATGAAGACCAGAGGAAAGGTCAAGAGTGGGCACCTCCTCCTCTGGCAGTTCTCTTGATTCGTTCGATCAAGTTTTTATGTTTGATCGATTATCAAGATTGGGATAGCAATTTTTAAGGCCCCCCCCGAGTTCGAAATGATATTTACCTTGGAGGTACATGGTTTGCAATTGTTTTATACTGACATTAGTTACTAATGCTAGTTACCTTAAGACTTTTGTATTTGGTTTAATGCTCATGCACAGCTAGTATACCAATGCTGAAACTTGTTACCTTTACATTTTGTATTGCTAATTCTTATAGAAATCTTCCAGTGCTAGAGTTTATTGAAATCTGTTCAGTAAAACCATTGTACTGTACCCTGTAATAAACTAACTACTCTACTATTGCACTAGCCATTGGATTAGTGTATATTTGTAGTATTCGAATGGTGTTGCATTAGCCTATGGACATAAATAAAGTGTGGCAAGCTTTCCCAGATATGTGCTCAAGAAAACTACTACCTGTTTTTCTAAATACTAGACGTTTGGGTACTTTAAATTGAACCATGAAAATGTCTTATATTAAGGAACAGAGGGTGTAGAGTTCACTCAAATTATCCCGGTAAAGCTAGTCACACCTTTGATAAAATTAATGTTCATTATGTTATCGAAGGAGGTCTGTATGTTTGTCTCTAATGCCTGTCGACTACATACCTAACATCGTGATGTAATGTTAAGTCATTTCCTTTGGTACAGTGTCACCGAATTGTCAAGGCGGTGATGGCATTTTATTTTAGTTGCACTGCACAAAATATGCTTAAAAGAAGAGGAAAGGTCAGGAGTCGATCATTCTTTCAAAAAGAGCTATGTATGCCTTTATGACATCAGCCGTTGCTGCCTTATTTATTCCTTCAAACAGGTGGTTAGAAACAGTCTTGCTACCTTTTCCATTAAGAAATTGGAATGCTTATATTTGTGAGTCTATGCTTCAACTAGTGTCGTTTTTACAGTAATCACACTTTCAATATCTATGCAAACAGGGATGCTCGATTTTAGTAGAACTGCACAAAAAGTCCAACTGGTTCAACATTAGCAGCATGTTTTTTCCAAACCATTATATCCAATTGGTGGCACTATGAGTTGTTCATTATGAAGGTACATGGTTTGCTACTATCTTGCTACTCTTTTTATACTGTCATTAGATAGTAATACTAGTGGTTTGCATGTGAATTTATTGGCAGGGTGGACCTGCATTGGAGGTGCAGGACAGGATTCAATGATTGGATGATCAATTTCGGTTGTATCGGTTTCACCTCTTCCATCACTGCGAACATGGATATCCTTGGTCTGATGAAGAATAGGCGCTATATTTCTAATCTGAAAAAGCAAATCAATTCAGTATGAAATTGTCCAGGGCAAAACATAACTATATCAGATTGTCTAGTGCAGAACATGACAGATGCTAAGCGGAAGAGACATGTTTAAACCAAAAATACAAGGTGTGGTATATGTTTACTAGATGCTTGATATTTGTGCAGACAGAGATGTCTGCCCGTTGCTATTTGGAAAACAAACAAAGTGTCCGCAATTTTGGTTGAACTGCACAAGAGAATAGTATAGTCACTGCATGTAGTGCCATTTGAAAATAGACACAGAAAGATTGGATAGTCACTTCATGGACTGCAGAAAAGTAGTACTGTACTATTTATTGGCCAACACTAGGTGCTTCATTGCTTTGGTCTGATTATACAATGGGCATCATTTTGCCTAAGTTAAAGTTTGTATTTCGAAAATAGTCTCGCGGTGTGATCGAGAGAAGACCAAATCATATTGCAGTGGATATTCCTCCATCATGTGTAGTTCATTCTCATGGTTCCAGCTATTGGTGAATCCACTTACGTTTTCAAGAGGAATTGTAGACTTCACAAACAAATTTGTCTTTCAGTCTGTACTGAATGTTGGCCAAGAGAAGCATCCATGTTAGTAGGAAGAACAGATGTTTTTTCTAGATCTTTTCTTTTGGAGCTACATATTTGTATATGATATGTGAATCATTGAGATGCATTAACATGTTGATCTTATGTATGGGAATCATACTAGTTAGTTTTAGTTGCAACGCAAGATCTGAATTGGCTGATCTTTGCTTTTGGAGCTACATATTTGTGTATGATCTGTGAATCATTGAGATGCATTAACAGTTACTTAATTCTATTCGCTCAGTATTTACAAGTTACTGATCGATCACTAGCTAGCCTACTAATGCGCTCCTAGCAGTTTTATTTGCGATGCAAGATCCGAAGTGGCGGTTTTTTGAATAAAAATGCCTACCTCTGAAGAAACTGACAAGCTACACTATCCTACCTACTCGATCCTACACGGATAAATAGCGGATCACGCGCGTACTACCTCCTTTCCGGTTTGCAGGGCTCAATTCAAGAAATGGCGTACTCGATCCTACACGAATAAATAGCAGATCACGCACGTACTAGTACCTCCTTTCTGGTTTGCAGGACTTAATTCAAACCTCTCACCAACCAAGGGACTCCCTCCGTCTGGGTTTATTAGCCCCGTGAGCAAAGCAGCAAGACCAAGGCATGGCAATAATTAATGGCATGCAGAAGTTTAAGCCTAATTAATTCCAGCGATTTAAGTGGTTGCATGCGTGCCCTCGGCTGCGACTCGTTGCATGCTGCTCCACGTACTGGCTGCGAGAGATTCTGAGTGCCTGCATGCAGCCGGCCGTAATTAAGGCTGCTAACTAATGCAAAAAAGATGCGCTTTAATTGTTGCGGGCTTTTTAAATCCGTGGAATCATTATTGACAAGGAGGGAGATGATTTGAGTGCACTCGTTTGACCGCCATGCCGGCATGCGACCCAGATGGGACGGGACGGCACAGTCATAATTTAAGTTTCTCTAGTTTTCCACGGCAAGCTGGCGCGCTAAGCCATGCCTACTTATGCATTGAATTCCGATGACCGTCACGCTACCTTCTGCCTATAAGTACTGTTTCCCGGCCTTCTCCGGTGGCACCGTGACCCAACTCGCCATATCCTCATAAGCCCCCACCGGCCCAACGTCGCTCGCCACGTCCGCCATGCCCCCGCCCATCCGGTAGGCGACGCCGGAGGCGGTCACCACCGGAATTAGTGTATAGTTTTTCACCGGAAGGCAGATGGAGGAAGGAGGCATTCTATCTATCTTTATATGGAAATGCGGAGATCGAGGAGTTGTTGGAGCGTGACCACCTGGCGGAGGAGCAGGAATTGTTGGAGCGCGACCGCTTGGCGGAGGAGCAGCATATTGCCGATTTGCGCCGCCAGCGGGACATGGAGCAGCACCGCACTGACGCTATGAGTCACGAGCAGAGCGCCCGCAACTGGGCCGACTACGTGGAGGCCGGCCCTCAACAAATAGCCCTAGAGGCTGTCAGGCACCCACACGTTCGTGGCGCTGATTTTTACTACCAACTCATCAAGTCGGTTTCCCGCTTGGAAGCTGAAGCTCCGGTGGACCACGTCGGCATGGAAAGGGACAATGCGCGCGAGCAACGCGCCCTATCACTCCTCTTGCAAGTCCGAGGCGAGGTGCAGGACGCCTGTGCCGGCGTTTAGCGTGTACCGCAGATAGCGGCCGGCATCATGTAGTTACCTAAGAGTAAGTTAGTACTTGTACGCTACTAGAGTATTAGTGGGAGTAGATAGTTAACTTGGCTATGATGGTTGTCAACGTGGAAGTTCAGGACTCTATATGTGGATCGGACACATTTTGCTCAATGTTGAACTTTCCATTTGAACGTATGGAATGGGCTGTTATTTTTTTAAAAGGGTTGTATTTGTCCTCCACGGGTTTAGAGGCTGACTTGTGGGCCTACCAAGTTGACGCGTACACAATGATGAGATCATTGTACGTTGAGAGGATGACAGCAAGGACCCGCCAATGTCATGGCAGTATGCAAGCAAGTGCCTCCTTATTTCAAGCCAATAAAAAAATTGGCTCCTCCTAGTGGATTTCTGACACATGGGTCCCATGCCATGTGAGAGAATTGCACAACGAGCGGCTGACACCAGGGACCCAGCAGCTCGCCCAGTTATTTTTGTTTTGGGTTAATTTGATAAATGCCACTCCAAATCTGGTGTTTCCGAGAAATGCCATTGCAATTTCAAACTTTGAAAATGCCATTTCATGCCATTTCTAGTGGCATTTTTCAAGTCCGAGTGGCGTTTTCAAAGTTTGAAAACTGCAGTATGCGTTTTCAAAGTTTGCAAAATTGCGAAGGCATTTTTCAAAGTTTGGAAATTGCAGTGGCATTTTTATGAATTGCCATAATTGGAGTGGTATTTATCTAATTTGTTTTTGAGACGGAAGCAGGGTGTCAACTGGGCTGTGCGGGACACTCTCGCCTGTCTAGACAGCCTTTTCTTTTATGTTTACCACAGACCAGCCGAGTAGTTTTTTTTTGTATCTGAAAATGGCTAGCCCAGTCTTTTTGTGATTTGTAAAGTAAGTCTCCTTATCAGGCCTGTTGGGCTGCAAATCTTTCAAGACGAGGAGAGCTTCATTCGGTTGGCCGAGAAAATGGCCTATCAGTAATGAGAAATCGGCTGTACATTTTTAAAACACATCAAACCGGCAATTAGTTTCAAACTTCATTTTTTCATTTCGAGATTTTAAATTGCATTGATTTTTACGTGTGGACAATTTATTGGATATATATTGATATACATTTATTTTTAAAATCAGTCTGAATGTGACTCGAAATTTTGGGATTAAAAACAGTTCAGACCGCATGGACATATGCAAAATTTCGTATAATATTCTAACCGTGGCCACAATATGGGCTGTCATGCTAACAAAAAGAATATGGGCTCCAAAAAAACCGTAAGAATTAGCAAATGGGCTGTAAATTATTAGAAATAATGGCAGATGGCCTTTGTGCTATTTTCCACAGATTTGAGGCTTTCCTATTAAAAAGGTTGACGCACATGCAGTGACTGTTGGATGTCCATCCAATGGCCATCGTGCTTCTTCAATCTCTGCTCTTCCTGCTCCAGCCGCTCAAACAAGCGCCCGCGGGACTACCTGCTCCCTCCTCCCCGTGGCCGGCTGTGCTACCGCGCAGGCCTCACCGCCCCACCATACTCCCATCGCTGGCCTAGCCATCCCTCTAGTCACCCACACCTGCTGTTATTCTCCAACGACGGCAGACGAATTAGTAAACCCTCATACAGTCGTACTCCCCTCCGTGTGGGAAACAACTGCCGAGTCTTCGCCGGCTCCGTGTCGTTCCTTTCCTAGGCCTCGCTGTCGTCCACCGCCCTGGTGCTCTCGGCGTGGCGTGGTCAACGACCGACATGCATCTGAAGTGGACTATACGTGGAGAGGCTGACAACTATGTCCACGGCCGCACGCAAGGAAATGCCTCCTTCTTACACGCAAAATAATGATTCCTCCACCTGACATCTCGGACCCACCGAAAGGGCCTCTGTATTTCACAAAAAAATGTTACCGCCACTGACAGCTCGGACCCACCAGCTATATCTTCGCACGCAAGGAAGTGCCTCCTTATTACGCACAAAAAAATGAATACTCCCCCTGATAGCTGGGACCCAGTATAGTGGGCCTACTAAGTTGACGGGGACGGAGGGCTTTGTCAACTTAGTCAATATGCACGATTCTAGCTTGACTGACCATACGATGTCCATCCAATGGCCATAGTGCTTCTTCAACCTCTGGTGTTCTTGCTCCAGCCGCCCAAAGCAAAGACCGGTCGTGCCGCTTTGCCCGCCTCCGTGGCGGTGTCTTTGCCGCCAAACCTCGCCGCCCCCATACTACTCCCACCGCTGGCCAGGCCATCCCTCCACTCCACGCACACACACCCCCTGTTATTCTGCGGCGATGGCAGCGCAGCCGAACCAGTGAACCCTCGTACTCGTCTCCGCGTGGGAATCCACTGCCGTGTCTTTCCCAGCCCCACGTCATTCCCTTCCTAGGCCTCGCCGTCGTCCGTCACCGTGGTGCTCTCGAAGCAGCGTGGTCAATGTGGTCAATGACCGAATTCCATCAGAAGAGTACTGTACGTGGAGAGGCTGACAGCTGGGTCCACGGCAGCCGCAAGGAAGTGCCTCCTTATTACGCGGAAAATAATTATTCCTCCACCTGACAGTAGGGACCCACCGGACCGACCACCAGTATTTTGCGAAAAAGACGTTTCCCCCTGACTACTAGGACCCACCGGACGGGCCACCTTGTTTCGTGAAAAAAATGTTTCCCCCTGACTGCTGGGACCCACCGGATGGGCCACCGTATTTCGCAAAAAAACGTCCCCCCCCCCCGATGTCAGCTCGGACCCACCGGAAGTGCCTCCTTATTACGCACAAAAAAAATGAATACTCCCCCTACTAGCTGGGACCCACCATGGTGGGAGGCTGACTTGTGGGCCTACTAAGCTGACTGGGACGGAGGCCTTTGTCAACTTTAGTTAATATGAAAGATTTTAGCTCCAGTGACCGTACGATGTCCATCCAACGGCCGTAGTGCTTCTTCAACCTCTGGTCTTCTTGCTCCAGCCGCCCAAAGCAGCGCCGGTCGTGTCGCATGCTCCTGCCTCCTGTGGCCAGCTGTGATGCCGCGGAGGCCTCACCGCCTCCTACTACTCCCACCACTTCCCAGGCCATCCCTCTACTCACCCACACCCCCTATTATTCTACAGTGACGGCAGCCTCACACCGCAGCCAAACCAGTGGACCCTCATACTCCTCTCCGCATGGGCATCCACTGTTGCATCTTCCCCGGCTCCGCGTCTTCCCCTTCCTAGGCCTCATCGTCATCAACCACCGTCGTGCTCTCGGCGCGGCATGGTCAACATGGTCAAGGACGTGGACTGTACGTGGAGAGGCTGACAGCTGGGTCCACGACCGCAGCAAGGAAGTGCCTCCTTATTACGCGCAAAATAATTATTCCTCCACCTGACAGCGGGATCCACTGGATGGGCCACCGTATTTTGCAAAAAAAATTGTTTCCCCCTGACTGCTGGGACCCACCAGCTACATTTTCGCACGCAAGGAAGTGCGTCCGGGCAAAAAAAAATGATTCGCCCCCCTGACTGCTGGGACCCACCAGCTATATCTTCGCACTCAAGGAAGTGACTGACAGTCGGGATCCACCTGGTCGAAGCATACGTAGTGTTGTCATTCTGGTCGTGAACGTGTACGTACATATATACTGGTCGATGTAGAGGCGCGCACGTGTCATAGTAGAGGTGCGCATGTAGCATGTATACGTACGTACAGCCGCCAGTGTGCAAGAAAGAAAATACGGCCATGTATGTGTACATACGGGCGGGGTCTTGAATGCCTACTCGCGCATATGTACGGCCAGGGCTCGTGTACATGGCTGGGTCAGAACGGAGAAACAACATCGTCATCGTGTTCATGGGGAGCCAACCGGCTGGGTCGGAACGGAATGCATCGTCGTGTTCCTCGGGAGGGCTTGGACGGAACAGGCGATGGAAACGAGGCCTGGCGTACCGCAGAATGGAGGAAACGGCCTTGGGTTCGACCGGCCACATTCGAAACGGGATCCTGTTCATCGGGAGGGGTCTGGCGTACCGCAAAATGGAGGAAATGGACCTCCTACGATTGAAATGGGGGTCCTGTTGATCGGGAGGGGTGTGGCGCACCGCAAAACGGATGAAACGGACTTGTGTTGGAGCGCTACTAACGAAACGGGGGTCCTGTTCATTAGTAGGGGTGTGGCGTACCGCAAAACAGGACTCCACGGGATACTGTTCATCTCCATCGCCGACCTCCTCCAGCCTCACGGGCTATTGTTCATCCACCGTCGACCTCCTCCAGCCTCCACGGGCTCCTGTTCATCCAGCCTCCACCGCGCGCTACTCCACCGCTCTGCTCAACCACCCTCCAGGGCTCTGTTCAACCACCCTCCACGGCTCTCGCTCATCCATCCCTCCACCGCTCATGCTCATCCAGCCCTCCACGGGGTTGTCCTATTCATCCCTCCCTCCACGGGGTCCTGTTCATCCATCCCCAACCGGCTTGATCGATAAGGGTCCTGTTCATCCAGAGGCAACGCCACGGGGTCCTGTTCATCCACCCCCACCGCTCATTGTTCATCCAACCCCCCCCCCCCCTCAATGCTCACTGTTCATCCAGAGGCAACATCGATCGGCTTCAGTTAGCAGCAGTAGCAAAGGAATTGCTCAATCGGGTTCAGTTAACAGCCATCGATTGGTCGCTCGGGTTCAGTAACGCCTAGCCTGCAGTGCAATCGCTCGGGTTCATTTAGAGCCCAATGCCTCGCTCGGGTTCAGTTAGAGCCAACGCCTCGCACACATGCGCGTACGTGTATGAGAGAAACAGGCATCGCTCGGACCCCGACGACCCACCATAACCGGGAACTCCCCAAAATTTTCCCCGCCCTCGCTTCTACCATGGTTTTTTTGTCATGGACGGCCCAAAGAATGTCATGCAGCTGCGTCTCCGGCCCGCCCAGGACGAAAAGCCCATTTTCTGTCATGATTTTTTGTCATAGAAGTAGGAGCCCACCACATCTATGACGATACCAGGTTTTGTCACAATTATCGTCATAGAAGTGTCATAAGTATGGCAGAAAAAATTTTGTTCGGCCCAAAATGTCATGGATGTGTCTTTTTTTGTAGTGTGGGCTCTTTCCCCTTGGAAGAGCCGGAGAGGGTGCCCTCCTCATGGTCGCTGTTGATGAGGACTGACATGGAAGCTAAGGATCCCAAGCCGGCGTCACCGAACGTGTCCTTCGGAAATGACAAAAGGGGCTCGATGGCCATGTAGGATGGCAAGTTGTTGACAGCGAGCCAGAGGAGTTCAGCGCCGGGGCCATGCATGAGATCGACGGTGGTCGAACCCGAGGGGTTGGGGGTGGGCCACTTAACTGTGACATAGCCCGTGTGAGGTCGTCATTGTCGACAACCTTGATGTCATAGCCGGTGTCTGCAATATACCAGGATACTCTAGCCCGCTGATTGAGAGCATGCGGCCAGTCATCATCGTTAGCTTCCTTAGCGGCCTCGGCAGCCACGTCGTTGTGATTAGGTGAAGAGGCTGCGATAAACCTCTTTTGGTACATTCGCTTCTCGAGCTCCCGGGGAAGCGTAGCCGGGCTTAGGTTGTGACACTCTAGAGTGGGAAATGGGAATGAGGATGAAGATCTGTGGGAAATGCGGCGTTTCGTAGGCGTTATCTAAGAAACTTAGGGCGGTGAGGGTATGGAGATCAGTGGGTAACTTGCACGGGCAGACCGGCAGAGGTTGACTATGGAGGCGGCGGCAGTGACTAGATAGGGTTTGGAGTGAGGGAGGGGTGGTGTGTCTGTGTGTGTGAGTGGAGGTTTTGGGGTGTGTGTGTGGAGGGGGCAAGGTGGTGTTTGAGGAAATGCCCGACTACTGAAAGTTTTACTAGGTAGGAGTAAAATGTCGGGGCTACTGAAAATTTGGATGAAGGGATTGAAGCGGAACGGGACCAACAAACAACGCACGTGACCCAAACATAATAATTGTGGGCTATCAAACAGAAAAAACCCTTCAGGCGGGTAGATATTTTTGAGATTGCGAGGGATGCAGGCGGGCGTAAAATGTTGGGGCTACTGAAAATTTGGATGAAGGGATTGAAGCAGAGCGGGAGCAACAAACATCGCATACGGTCCAAACATAATAATCTTGTGCTATAAAACAAAAGAAACCCTCCAGGCGGGAAGATATTTTCAAGATTGCAGGGGAAGTGTCATGGAGCCGAATCGACTGTGCTGATGTGAGTGATAGCTAGGGGCACGGGCGTGGCACACAAATAGTATGAGGGAACTGTGTCTTTCGCGTCTACAATCACAGACAGTTATTTCATCCGACTCATCTGCTATTTATAAATTTGGCAAAAAAACGCGGGAAAGGGTCAGAAAAAACACACTTGCATGTGGACCAAATATATGTATGAAAAGGGTGGTTTGATGTTCAAATACCTAATGCACAACTTTGATGTGGCACCTGTTTCATAAAGCGCATAGTATTGCTTGTCCACCCCACCCCCCCTCATGTCAGCGGGAGGGGAATCCTAGCTATGAACGCATGCGTCCGAATAGCTAGGTCTAGCGTCCCTACCGTAACGCAAAATCTATAGGAGTCCATCATGGTCAAACCGTACTACGTCTTGAGATTGCGTTGGTTTTCCTCGAAGAGGAGAGGGTGATGCAGCAAAGTGTAGCGTAAGTATTTCCCTCAGTTTTGAGAACCAAGGTATCAATCCAGTAGGAGGCTCCTCAAAAGTCCCACGCACCTACACAAACAAACTGAGAACTCGCAACCAACGCAATAAAGGGGTTGTCAATCCCTTCTCGGTCACTTGCAAAAGTAAGATCTAATGAAGATAGTATGATAATATAGATATATCTTTGGTATTTTATAATATAGATGCAAAAAGTAAAGATGCAAATAAAGGTAGATTGAAAGCAAATATGATAAGATATAGACCCGGGGGCCATAGGTTTCACTAGAGGCTTCTCTCGAGATAGCATAAGTATAACGGTGGATGAACAAATTATTGTCGAGCAATTGATAGAAAAGCGCATAGTTATGAGATTATCTAGGCATGATCATGTATATAGGCATCACGTCCATAACAAGTAGACCGACTCCTGCCTGCATCTACTACTATTACTCCATCGACCAACTCCTACCCGCATCTAGAGTATTAAGTTCATAAGAACAGAGTAACACATTAAGCAAGATGACATGATGTAGAGGGATAAACACATGCAATACGATATAAACCCCATCTTGTTATCCTCGATGGCAACAATACAATACGTGCCTCGCAACCCTTTCTGTCACTGGGTAAGGACACCGCAAGATTGAACCCAAAGCTAAGCACTTCTCCCATGGCAAGAAAGACCAATCTAGTAGGCCAAACCAAACTGATAATTCGAAGAGACTTGCAAAGATAACTCAATCATACATAAAAGAATTCAGAGAAGATTCAAATATTATTCATAGATAAATTTGATCATAAACCCACAATTCATCGGATCTCGACAAACACACTGCAAAAAGAGTTCACATCGAATAGATCTCCACAAGAGAGGGGGAGAACATTGTATTGAGATCCAAAAGGAGAGAAGAAGCCATCTAGCTAATAACTATGGACCCGTAGGTCTGTGGTAAACTACTCACAACTCATCTGAGGGGCAAGGATGTTGATGTAGAAGCCCTCCGTGGTTGATTCGCCCTCCGGCAGAGTGTCGACAAAGGCTCCAAGATGAGATCTCGCGGATACAGAAGGTTACGGTGGTGAAAAGTGTGTTTCGTGGTGCTCCTGGATGTTTTCAGGGTACGTAGGTATATATAGGAGGAAGAAGTACGTCGGTGGCCGCCCGAGGGGCCCACGAGACAGGGGTCGCGCCCTACAGGGGGGCCTATCTCGTGGGGCCCTCGAAAGCTTCTTGACTTGCACTCCAAGCGCTCCAGATCACGTTCGTTCCAAAAATCACGCTCCCAAAGGTGTCATTCCGTCTGGACTCCGTTTGATATTCCTTTTCTTTGAAATACTGAAATAGGCACAAAAAACAGCAATATGGGCTGGGCCTCCGGTTAGTAGGTTAGTTCCAAAAATGATATAAATGTGTAAAATAAAGCCCATAAACATCCAAAAGAGGTAATATAATAGCATGGAACAATAAAAAATTATAGATACGTTGGAGACGTATCAAGCATCACCAAGCTTAATTCCTGCTCGTCCTCAAGTAGGTAAATGATAAAAAAGAGAATTTTTGATGTGGAATGCTACCTAGCATAATTCATAATGTAATTTTCTTTATTGTGGCATGAATGTTCAGATCCAAATGAATACAAAATAAAAGTTCAAATTGATAAAAGAAATAGTAACACTTCAAGTATACAAATCAAAGTAATCATGTCTTCTCAAAATATCATGGCAAAAGAAAGTTCATCCCTACAAAATCATATAGTTGGGCTATGCTTCATTTTAGTCACACAAAGATGTTCCCAGCTTCTATACCCCCGATGACAAGCCAAGCAATTGTTTCATACTTAAATAATCTCAAACTTTTTCAACCTTCACGCAGTACATGAGCATGAGCCATGGATATAGCACTACGGGGGGAATAGAATATGATGATGGGGATTGTGTGGAGAAGAAAAAAAAGGAGAAAGTCTCACATTGACGAGGATAATCAACGGGCTATGGAGATGCCCATAAATTGATGTCAACATGAGGAGTAGGGATTGCCATGCAACAGATGCACTAGAGCTATAAATGAATGCTCAACAAAAGAAAACTAGTGGGTGTGCATCCAACTTGCTTGCTCACGAAGACCTAGGGCATTTGAGGAAGCCCATCGTAGGAATATACAAGCCAAGTTCTATAATGAAAAATTCCCGCTAGTATGAAAAATACAACTTATGAGACTCACTATATGAAAAACATGGTGCTACTTTGAAGCACAATATATGAGACTCACTACATGAAGAACAAGGTGCTACTTTGAAGCACAAGTGTGGAAAAAGAGATAGTAACATTGCCCTTTATTTATTTTCTTTTTTTGGGCCTTCCTTTTTTTCCCTTTCTCCTTTTTTTGTTGGGCAATGCTCTAATAATGATGATCATCACATTTCTATTGATTACAACATATGAATTACAACTCGAAACTAGAACAAGATATGACTCTATATGAATGCCTCCGGCGGTGTACCGGGATGGTGCATTGAATCAAGAGTGACATGTATGAAAAATAATGCATGGTGGCTTTGCCACAAATACGATGTCAACTACATGATCATGCAATGGCAATATGACAAAAGTAAAGTATGTCATGATGATGAAGAGCGGAACGGTGGAAAGTTGCATGGCAATATATCTCGGAATGGCTATGGAAATGCCATAATAGGTAGGTATGGTGGCTGTTTTGAGGAAGATATAGGGAGGTTTATGTGTGATAGAGCGTATCGTATCACGGGGTGTGGATGCACCGACAAAGTTTGCACCAACTCTCAAGGCGAGAAAGGGCAATGCACGATACCGAAGAGGCTAACAAAGGTGGAAAGGTAAAAGTGCGTATAATCCATGGACTCAACATTAGTCAAAAGAACTCATATACTTATTGTAAAAATTTAGAAGTCATCAAAAATCAAGTACTACACGCATGCTCCTAGGGGGATGGATTGGTAGGAAAAGACCATCGCTCGTCCCTGACCGCCACTCATAAGGATGCACAAGCCGAGTACACTTCATGTTTCAAATTTGTTACACAACTTTAACCATACGTGCATGCTACGGGACTTGATAACTTCAACACAAGCATTCTTTAAATTCATAATCACCCAACTAGCATGACTTTAATATCACTACCTCCATATCTCAAAATAATTATCAAGTATCAAATTGATCATAGCATCCAATTCACTTCCTATGATAGTTTTTATTATACCCAACTTGGATGCCTACCATTCTAAGACCAACTTTGTGATAATAGAAAATACCATGCTGTTCTAAAATACTCTCAAAATAATATAAGTGAAGCATGAGAGACTAGCAATTTCTTCAAAATTAAGACACCACCGTGCTCTAAAAGATATAAGTGAAGTACTAGAGCAAAAACTATCAAGCTCAAAAGATATAAGTGAAGCACATAGAGTATTCTAGCAAATTCTAATCAAATAGGCTTCTCACAAAAGGTGTGTACAGCAAGGATGATTGTGGTAAACTAGAAAGCAAAGACTAATATAATACACGACGCTCCAAGCAAAACACATATCATGTGGTGAATAAAAATATAGCTCCAAGTAAAGTTACCAATGAACGAAGACGAAAGAGGGGATGCCTTCTCGGGACATCCCCAAGCTTAGGCTTTTGGCTATCCTTGAATATCTTGGGGTGCTATGGGCATCCCCAATCTTAGGCTCTTGCCACCCTTTATTCCATAGTCCATAAAAGCTTTACCGAAAACTTGAAAACTTCACAACACAAAACTCAACAGGAAATCTTATAAGCTCCGTTAGTGAAAGAAAACAAAACCACCACATAAGGTACTGCAATGAAATCATTATTTATTTAATTTGGTGTTAAACCTACTGTATTCCAACTTCTTTATGGTTCATAGAGTGAATTACTAGCCATAGATGCATTGAAATAAGCAAACAACATACGAAAAACAGAATCTGTCAAAAACAGAACAGTCTGTAGCAATCTGTAACTAATGCAAACTTATGGAACTCTAAAACTCCTACCAAAATATTAAGTCCTGTACAATTTGTTTTTCGAAGAGCAGCAAAAAGAATCAACGCAAAAGCACGTTCCTGTGATTTAACAAAATTATATTCGTGCTCGCAAAGTTTCTGTTTTTCAGCAGAATCAAATCAACTATCATCGTAGGTTATCCTATAGGTTCTACTTGGCACAAACACTAATTAAAAGATAAAAACACATCTAACCAGAAGGTAGAAGCAATATTTATACTAAACAGGAGCAAAAACAAAAAACATAAAGAAAAATTGGGTTGCCTCCCAACTAGCGCTATCGTTTAACGCCCCTAGCTAGGCATAAAAGCAAGGATAGATCTAACGAGTGCCATCTTTGGCACTAAATTCATAAGTAGCACGCATGATAGATTCATAAGGTAATTTGACTTTCTTTCTTGGAAAGTGCTCCATGTCTTTCTTTAATGGAAATTGGAATCTAATATTCCCTTCCTTCATATCAATAATCGCACCAATCGTTCTAAGGAAAGGTCTACCAAGAATAATAGGGCAAGAAAGATTGCAATCTATATCAAGAACGATAACATCTACGGGCACCAAATTTCTATTTGCAACAATGAGAACATCATTGATCCTTCCCATAGGCTTTTTAATGGTGGAATCCACAAGGTGCAAATTTAAAGAGCAATCATCAAGATCATGGAAACCTAGAATATCACATAAAGTTTTCGGAATCGTGGAAACACTAGCACCCAAATCACACAAAGCAAAACACTCATAATCTTTAATTCTAATCTTTATAGTTGGTTCCCACTCATCATTAAGTTTTCTAGGTATAGAAACTTCCAAATTAAGTTTTTCATCATAAGATTGCATCAAGGCATCAACGATATGTTTGGTAAAAGCTTTATGTTGACTATAAGCATGAGGAGAATTAACAACGGATTGCAGCAAGGAAACACACCCTTTTAAAGAACAATTATCATAATCAAATTCCTTGAAATCCGAGACAGAAGGTTCAATATTATTAGAAATTGAGGATTCTCCAATCTCACTTTTATCAAATTTAGCATTAAGATCTAAAGATTCCGAATTCTTGGAACGCCTCTAGGCAAAGTTGATTCATCATCAGTCCCATAATCATCAAAATTCATATTGTAAAACATAGATCTAATCGGAGACGCATCAATAAAATTTAAGATCCTCATCATTATTTTCATGTAATTTTTCTGGTTTAGCGGCCATCTTATTGACTAAGGTGGCTTGCTTGTCAGAAATTTTGGCTACAGCATTTTCAAGCCGGGTAAGTTGAGCGTTAACACCATAAAATTCTTTATTCATATCATCAAGCTCTTTGTTCATAAAGCCCAAAACACTTTTTTGTTCCTTAAGTTCTTTTCTAAAGAAATTATTATGCTCAAATTGCAAATTCATAAAGCTTCTAATATTTGATTCAATCTCATCCATCCTTCTGAGAAGGTGGTCAGGACCCTTAGGCGCAGCCATAAGGTCAAACAAGCAAACAAGCACACAAAATAAGGCAAGCAAAAAGAGAGGAGGAGATTGGGAAAGAGAGGGTGAATAAAACGGCAAGGGTGAAGTGGGGGAGAGGAAAACGAGAGGCAAATGGCAAATAATGTAAATGCGAGGGAGATTGGTTTGTGATGGGTACTTGGTATGTCTTGACTTGAGCGAAGACCTCCCCGGAACGGCGCCAGAAATCCTTCTTGCTACGTCTTGAGCTTGCGTTGGTTTTCCTCGAAGAGGAGGGGGTGATGCAGCAAAGTGTAGCGTAAGTATTTCCCTTAGTTTTGAGAACCAAGGTATCAATCCAGTAGGAGGCTCCTCAAAAGTCCCACGCACCTACACAAACAAACTGAGAACTCGTAACCAACGCAATAAAGGGGTTGTCAATCCCTTCACGGCCACTCGCGAAAGTGAGATCTAATAAAGATAGTATGATAAGATAGATATATTTCTGGTATTTTATAATATAGCTGCAAAAAGTAAAGATGCAAATAAAGGTAGATTGAAAGGAAATATGATAAGAGATAGACCCGGGGGCCATAGGTTTCACTAGAGGCATCTCTCGAGATAGCATAAGTATAACGGTGGGTGAACAAATTGCTGTCGAGCAATTGATAGAAAAGCGCATAGTTATGAGATTATCTAGGCATGATCATGTATATAGGAATCACGTCCATAACAAGTAGACCGACTCCGGCCTGCATCTACTACTATTACACCACACATCGACCGACTCCTGCCTACATCTAGAGTATTAAGTTCATAAGAATAGAGTAACGCATTAAGCAAGATGACATGATGTAGAGGGATAAACACATGCAATATGATATAAACCCCATCTTGTTATCCTCGATGGCAACAATACAATACGTGCCTCGCAACCCTTTCTGTCACTGGGTAAGGACACCGCAAGATTGAACCCAAAGCTAAGCACTTCTCCCATGGCAAGAAAGACCAATCTAGTAGGCCAAACTAAACTGATAATTCGAAGAGACTTGCAAAGATAACTCAATCATACATAAAAGAATTCAGGGAAGATTCAAATATTATTCATAGATAAACTTGATCATAAACCCACAATTCATCGGATCTCCACACCGCAAAAAGTGTTTACATCGAATAGATATCCACAAGAGAGGGGGAGAACATTGTATTGAGATCCAAAAAGAGAGAAGAAGCCATCTAGCTAATAACTATGGACCCGTAGGTCTGTTGTAAACTACTCACAACTCATCGGAGGGGCAAGGATGTTGATGTAGAAGCCCTCCGTGGTTGATTCCCCCTCCGGCAGAGTGCCGGCGAAGGCTCCAAGATGAGATCTCGCGGATACAGAATGTTACGGTGGTGAAAATTGTGTTTCGTGGTGCTCCTGGATGTTTTCGGGGTACGTAGGTATATATATGAGGAAGAAGTACGTCGGTGGCTGCTCGAGGGGCCCACGAGATAGGGGGCGTGCCCTACAGGGGGGCGGCCCCCTATCTCGTGGGTCCCTCGAAAGCTTCTTGACTTGCACTCCAAGCTGTCCGGATCACGTTCATTCCAAAAATCACGCTCCCGAAGGTTTCATTCCATTTGGACTCCGTTTGATATTTCTTTTCTTCGAAATACTGAAATAGGAAAAAAAACAGCAATATGGGCTGGGCCTCCGGTTAGTAGGTTAGTCCCAAAAATGATATAAACGTGTAAAATTAAGCCCATAAACATCCAAAAGAGGTAATATAATAGCATGGAACAATCAAAAATTATAGATACGTTGGAGATGTATCAAACCCCCCATTCGCCTATGGTCAAAGGTGGACCATGTGCGGGCCCACAAATATGTGTTTGTGGCGTGAGATGGGTGAGACCACGTAAGAACCACCTGCGGGTGGCCGAACCATATCTATGAAAAGGGCGGTGTGGTATTTAAATACACAATTCACAACTTTGATGTGGCACATGTGCCTCGCAAACCGGACATCCACTGGTACGCGTCGGTGCTATACAAACGATTTTAAACCCCTTTCCGCGACGGCATATGGAACCGTCGCCAAGTGACTATGGTCGATTTGGGGTCCTTCCCACACGACCCAGAAATCGTCAGGGACAGGCCCTCTTGGCACACATGCTGGCTCGTGTGCGATCGGGCGAGGCATGGAAACCCAGTTGTTTCCGTTCGTATGTACATCCCACATGGTGAATCCCAGAAAAACATTTCCATTCGTATGTACATCACACAAAGTCAATCCAAGGAGTACGTTTCCGTTCTTATGTACATCCCAAATGATTAGGCCGCTATAGTCGTGTGAAAAAGGTGGACATCAACATTTAATCCGCCGATATGTTTGTGATAGGTACGTTATCGCACACGGTTCAAGAATATAAAATGTGTGTGGTGCCTCTACTAACGCCAACGTGTACATTTTCGTAACTGTGTGCGATTGGTATTCCTATCACACACACACACACACACACACACACACACACACACACACACACACACTAGTTTGAAACGTTTGTCGTATTACCATGAATCGCACATGCATATGAGATGAAACCGTGTGTGCGTCCGAAGGGCATCGCAAATATTTCACGTCAAAGAATCATTCGTTTTCTTTTTTCATCGCACACAATGTTTTCTTTCTAACCGTGTGCACATTATTTTATTCGCTCCTTTAGAATTTTTTTGGCTGTAATTTATTATTGGAATTAGAATTTTTGAAATATGAAACGTGCAATTCAAATTCTCAGCACAATGGTTCAACAACGAATCCATAAATAAAATTGTCAGTATAATATGTTCAGTAATTACAGGATTAAACATCACTTTACTATGATGAACCACAATATTTACAGGCGGTAATGGTGAAGAGACAAGTGTAAATCATTTTGACTGCCGATGTTGTTGAAGAAGCGAAATGCCCATAATGTGCCTTCTTACATGCCATAGGCACGAATAAATTATATCCAACCCCTTGTGACGATCGCCCGCTCATCCTTCACCGACTTCAGGAAGACTTCTAGAGCATTATCATGGTAGCATGAATTATATACTTTAACCTTAGTTGCCTCCACTCCTGTCATGTAGTTTGCAAGGTAATCATCAGCAAATAGCTTCGGAAACCACTGAAAAGAGAAAAATATCAGATCATAAGGTCTAATAGAGTAACTTGTTGTGGGCAGGGGGAAAGGGCAACAGATTACTTACCATCCTAAAGTTCACTGATGTCTTGGACAAAGTGTAAATAAAGAGCTTAATTCCCATCACCCGTTTTTCTCCTAACAATCTTTCTTAGTTTCCTCACTTGATGCTTGTTCATGAATATCTCAGTGCCCCATACGCAAAAGGGATCGATGCGTGGATTAGTACCGCTCATATACGTACCTACAAGCAACCCGTAAATGTTAGAAGCTAAATGAGATAGCACAAATGATGTAAAATACAACTACCTACATTCCTAAGTACAAGTATTTTTAGAGATTTCAATATGAACTACATACAGATGTATATAGAATTATAGATGTAGTTTAGATTAGAATCTAGATTCACTTATTTTGCTCCTTATGTAGTCTATATTGGAATCTCTAAAAATACTTAAATTTAGGAATAGATGGTGTATAAGACATGGGATGCAGCTAACCTCAACGGCAAACAACAACATCCCCCATTGTAGCCCTGTGTAAGTACATGGAAAGCCAATGTTAACTACAACAGGGTTAACATCCACCAAACATAGCAAATGGTAATAAAACGGCAGCATCTGTAGTGATACCTTCATTGCGAAAGAGTAGCATGGTAGCAAAGGGACGGATTAAAAAAATGATACAACTGTTAATTGGAACAGGCTTAACAACATCCTATTTCATGTTTTGTAAGTTTGTAGCCATTGAAATGCAAATTTTTAAAAATGGATACAGGCTTAATGGCCATTGAAACCGATACTGATAGAAATGCAATTGGTAGAGTTAAACATCACAAGGTAGGTGCTGCCAGAGCAAATAATGGACAGATTGTCTATAAAAAGGTAGGGGAACTAGCTAAAACGTGTTAGGCATGTTTACTACAAGATGCTTAAGACATTGACCATACAAAACATAACAATTAATTGCAACTGGTATTGGTAAGATTGAGCTGGTGAGTTCATACTTGGTAAGTCCTGAGAGGTAGTTGCTGGGCACTTTATCTTGGCAGAGCCCGCCCAAAGTCAGCGGCGACGGAGGCAAGCTCTTCCTCTGGGTCGAAGCGTGGATCAGTGCCCACAACATGTGTACCTACAAGAAGCAAGTAAATGTTAGAAGCCAAACTGCAATTGCACAAATGATGTAAAATACTATAAGACATGGGATGCAGCTAACCTCGATGGCAAACAACAGAATCGCCCATTATGGTCGTGCGTAAGTACATGGATAGGCAAGTTAAGTACACCAGGGTTAGCATCTAGCAAAAATAGCAAATGGGCAGCATCACTAGTATATCTCCATTGCGGAGAGTAGCATGGTAGCAAAGTTTGTTGCTGGTATTGGTGAAATTGAACTGAACAGTTAATACTTGAACATCGCACAGTGTGCAGTACTGAAATAAACAAGTCACGAGCATGCTTAATACGTCAACCATACAAAACATAGCCATTGCAAGTGGTATTGGTAAGATTTAGCTGGCCAGATCATACATGTTAAGTCCTGGGGGGTAGTCGCTGAGGCACTTCTTCTAGGCCATAGCCTGCACCATGTCGGTGGCGGTGGCGGCGAGGTGTTCCTCCGGGTCAACACGCACAACGACTATCGTGCCATGGACCACCATTAGCTCCTCGAGCTCCGCATGATATGTGGTTGGGCTTGCACGACGATGCTCTGGAGGTAGGGACGGTGGGCATTTGGAGGCATGAGGATGTTTCGCAGGCGCCATTTAAGCAATCAGGTCGGGGCCGTGATAGAGATCGGTGGGTTACCTGACTGGATCTGAGCAGAATGTATATGTGGTTGAAGCTGTGGTTGTGGTGGCAGCGGTTTGAGCTGCCGGTAGGGGGAGGCGTGGGGGGAGGGGGGAGATACTGAGGAAATTTGATGGGTGGGGATGTGGTTGGAGGAATAAATTCTGAAATCACGCGCCTATTGAAAATTTCGCTGCAAAACTTGAAACTTGGGCGGGAGAAACACAAAATGGAGATGAAGCGCGTAAAATACTCATGTGCGAGAAAACAGAAAATTTGCAGTTCTCATCTCCAAAAAAATGTACACGTGTAGTCGATTTTTTCGGTCAAGCAAAAAAATACACACGGCTACGGCATGGAAACCGTGTGTTTTGTGATCTTCTAATGATTAACGCAAAAAAACACACGGTCAAAGCACACAAGGTCAAAGCCCTCAAAGGATGCTCATTGTCCATCAATACTACAAACTTAAAGTACTACTGGTAATTTTCTCTAATACTTCAAACTTAAACTACTTCTCACATGCTGCCATCAGGGCATGCTGGCCAGACGTCGGCGTTCTCCTTCCCGGCCTTGTAGGCGAAAGCCAACCATGCTTCAATCTCCGCCAAGATCTCGTCATCAGGACGTGCGGCCTCTTATTTCTTGCGGCGGTGGGTGTCAGATTTAGGGATCCGGCAACCCCTGAGAGGTTCGAACTCTGGGGTGCGTGCGAAGATCTCAACCTGCCTAGCCTGCCTACTCGAGATTCTCCCTAGCCTAGCGCGTCAAGCTCAAAGAGACACAAAGACACAAAGATTTATACTGGTTCGGGCCATCGTTGTGGTGTAATACCCTAATCCAGTGTGGTGTGGTGGATTGCCTCGAGGGGCTATGGATGAACTACAACAAGGATGAACAAGCCTCGGGAGGTGAGGTGTTCTCGAGCTGGTGTGGTGCTCAGGTCCGAATGGATCTCCCTACTATGGTGGTGGCTAGGTCCTATATATAGTGGCCTTGGTCCTCTTCCCAAATATGAGCAGGAAGGGATCCCACGACGGCGGGATTTGAAAGGGGACAAGTAGTACAGTCTATCCTGACAAAACTAGTCTCCACCTGCGAAAAGCCTCAGGTCGTGACGCTGCGGTGGGCTCGGTGATGACCTCCGTCCTGCCATCCTGGCGGTCTTAGTCTTGTTGCACCAGAATGGAAACCTTTGGCTGGTTCCTCGGGACTCCCCGCTTGTGGCTTGCGTCTTTTGCACCGAAGAGGTAACCTGCGCTTTGCACCCGCCTGGCAACCGCCTGGCCTTCGTCGTCATGGCTCACGCCAGCTGAGCCTCATGAGGTAGCTGCATAGAACTCTCCGCCCCTTTGGAGCCTCCTAAGGAGGCCAACTCATTCGGGGGTCTTGGCGTCGTCTGCCTCGCGAGGCTTAGCCCCTTGCAAGGGTCTTGTGGTGTTGATGTTAAAGCTGGGCCATACCAGGCCCTTGATGGAGTCATGCGGTGGGCCACAGGTAGGTAGGACTAGATACCCCCAAGTCCAGGACACCGACAGTAGCCCCCGGACCCAAGGCGCACTTGGACTTGGCTTCTAGGCGAAGCCAAAGGGCAAGAGCGGAGTGCCGCGGGCCCTAACCGCCTGCGGCCTTGATGACGCGTGGCGATTGATTGGACGTGGGCGACACCATTTCCCGATGCTGCCTCGGCAACTGCTCGACTTGACAACTGCATGCTGCATGCAGAAAGGATCATCATTACTAGAAATCATGGGAGGCCGATGATTTACCTTCTCCCGGCTATAAGCGTGCGAGCGGGTGGAGCCCCTGGCCATCTCTCTTTCGTCTTGCTTTTGCTTGCTTCTCCTCCTCTTCACCTTCCTCCCCTTATATGGCAGAGAAGGGGAAGGCTCCTAGGGAGGGGCCAGACCTTCTCCCGCCGAAGAAGCGGCTCCATCTTCTTGATGATGTTGGTGCGGGGCGAGAGGTGGCCAGGCCTTGGCAATCAAGGCCTCCACCTGGCTTCCCCCTCCCCCTATATGCCCGCGCTCAGGGCAAAGGAGTGCACCGCGGAGCGGCCCCTCGCGAAGATGGCACGGCCGCCATTGCCCTGCCGGCAGCACCACAGACCCACGCTGAAGATAGCTCACGCAAAGTCGTGGTGTTGGCGGTGATGCCTCCCGATACTTGGATCTGACTCCCGCTGTTCTTCACCAGCGAGCTGCCTTAGAGGGGACCAGTGGAGCTGTGGCTACAGCATGCATGGTGCAGCAGCCTAGCCACCGGAGCTGAGGTCGCCCGAGCCTGCCGAGCGGAGGGAGCCCTGGCGATCAACTTTGAGTATGACGGTGCGGCCACCATGTTCTTCAAGGTCTTCAACGAGCGGGGCGAGCGGCTGGAGTGCTGCCCCCAAGGAGACACCTCAAGGGACACCTTGATGGGTGATGGATATGCCGATGTCCCCTTCAGCGCTTCGTCCAGCAGCAGTGATGACTCCTGGGAATCCAGCGACTCTCCTGAGCCCAGTGATTCTCCGGAGTCGAGCGATGACAACTACGTGCCGCCGAGCTCCTGCCGAGGCCGGAGTGCTACTGCGGCTGCCGCCCAGCATCATCAGCGACACCGTAGGGCCCTATAGTTGTTTCTCCTGCACGAGACAAAGATCAGCCCCCGTGGGGCTTGTAATGATTGGGATGTATTTAATAGTATCGCTGTTCCTTTTGACTTTTGTAATGGAAGTGCGTATTCCAGTTCAGGTGAGTCCCTCCCTTTTCTCATTCCTAGATAGCGTGGCGCTCTACGCTGGCAGGACCTAGTCCCCAGGCAGGCTTCAGCCGTCGCTAGTATGCCAGGTCGCGATGCCATGGTCAAGGCTAGGAGGTGAGCGGCCGAAGTTCCGATAAGAGCTCATGAGACGCGATGCTCACGAGGTCCACCTTGGCGTGCAAGAAGTTGTACAGAAAATTGAAAAGGGGAGTTGAACCGCCAAAGTGGAACTGCGGGGCGAGGCGTGTGGAGCAAAACTAGTGCCGTAGAGAGCCGAGACTTATCTTTTGCGATTCGAGTCCATCGGAGAGGCAATGCTTGCTGTCACGCCTGCGGTGCGATCAGGCGCAGCCTGTCTTGGCCACCCCCTGCCTCGCTTGCCTAAGTGCTCTACATCCTCGGGACCCGTCCCTCGAGCGAGCTCAGCCGCCGCTGGTATGCCAGGTCGCGATGCCGTGGTAAAGGCCAGGGGTGAGGGCTAGAGAGCCAGTAGGAGCTCCCGAGACGCGATGCTCAGGAGGCCCCCCTTTAACGTGCAAGCGACTCGTGAGGCTGGACGGTGGTCGCCTGGGCCGACCCTTGGCTCATTGCAGGGTGATCCTGCAGGTTAGATGACAAAGGAGGCCGAGAGTCTCAGGGCATGAGACAGAGGCATCGAAGACCCTGCTGTTGGCGAACGTAGCAGAAATTCAAAATTTTCTACACAACACTAAGATCAATCTATGGAGATTCTAGCAACCAGAGAGGGAGAGGATGAGCATCTTCATACCCTTGAAGATCGCTAAGCGGAAGCGTTTCAAGAACGCGGATGATGGAGTCGTACTCGCAGCGATTCAAATCACGAAAGATCCAATCTAGCGTCGAACGGACGGCGCCTCCGCGTTCAACACACGTACAGCCCGGGCATGTCTCCTCCTTCTTGATCCAGCAAGGGGAGAGGAGAAGTTGAGGGAGAACTCCGACAGCACTACAGAGGAGGAGGAGGTGTTGGAGGAGGGAGAGGGCTGTGCCAAGGGAAGGGTGTGCGGATTCCCTCTCTCTCCCTCACTATATATAGGGGTAAGGGGGTGGA
This sequence comes from Aegilops speltoides, assembly GCA_021437245.1. Lineage (NCBI taxonomy): Eukaryota > Viridiplantae > Streptophyta > Magnoliopsida > Poales > Poaceae > Aegilops > Aegilops speltoides. Next base: position 50,174 of record JAHHZJ010001055.1, on the reverse strand, counting down.
GGAGGCGCCCTAGGGTTCCCTAGGGAGGGCGGCCACAGGGAAACCCTAGATGGGTTTGGGCGCCCCCCCCTAGGAAACTTGCCCCAAGTCGAAAGGGGCTGCCCTAGGGGAGGCACCCCCACCTCTCCTGGTTACATGAGAGGGGCTGGGAGGGGCGGACCACCCCTTAGTGGGCTGGTTTGCCCCTTCCCCTTTGGCCCATGAAGCCCTCCAACACTTGTCGGGGCTCCCGAAACACCTTTCGGTCATGCTGGCCATAGCCTGGTACCCCCGGAACACTTCCGGACTCCAATACCCTTCGTCCAATATATCGATCTTCACCGCCGGACCATTCCGAAACTTCTCGTGACGTCCGGGATCACATCCGGGACTCCGAACAACCTTTGGTAACCACATACTATTTCCCATAACAACTCTAGCGTCACCGAAACTTAAGTGTGTAGACCCTACGGGTTCGGGAATCATGCAGACATGACCGAGACAACTCTTTGGCCAATAACCAACAGCGGGATCTGGATACCCATGTTGGCTCCCACATGTCCCACGATGATCTCATCGGATGAACCACGATGTCGAGGATTCAATCAATCCCATATTCAATTCCCTTTGTCTAGCGGTATAGTACTTGCCCGAGATTCGATCGTCGGTATCCTGATACTTTGTTAAATCTCGTTACCGGGAAATCTCTTTACTCGTTCCGTAACACATCATCCCGTGATCAACCCCTTGGTCACATTGTGCACATTATGATGATGTCCTACCGAGTGGGCCCAGAGATACCTCTTTGTGACACGGAGTGACAAATCCCAGTCTCGTTGGAGATACCCGTAGTGCACCTTTATAGCCACCCAGTTACGTTGTGACGTTTGGTACACCCAAAGAATTCCTATGGTATCCGGGAGTTGCACAATCTCATGGTCTAAGGAAATTATACTTGACATTAGAAAAGCTTTAGCATACGAACTACATGATCTTTGTGCTAGGCTTAGGATTGGGTCTTGTCCATCACATCATTCTCCTAATGATGTGATCCCATTATCAACGACATCCAATGTCCATGGTCAGGAAACCGTAACCATCTATTGATCAACGAGCTAGTCAACTATAGGCTTACTAGGGACATGGTTTTGTCTATGTATCCACACATGTATCTGAGTTTCCTATCAATACAATTATAGCATGGATAATAAACAATTATCATGAACAAGGAAATATAATAATAATAACTAATTTATTATTGCCTCTAGGGCATATTTCCAACAGTCTCCCACTTGCACTAGAGTCAATAATCTAGTTCACATCGCCATGTGATTGACACTCACAGGTCACATCGCCATGTGACCAACATCCAAAGAGTTTACTAGTGTCACTAAACTAGTTCACATCATCATGTGATTAAGACTCAGTGAGTTCTGGGGTTTGATCATGTTTTGCTTGTGAGAGAGGTTTTAGTCAACGGGTCTGCAACATTCAGATCCATATATACTTTGCAAATCTCTAGGTCATATTGTAAATGCTGCTTCCACGCTCCACTTGGAGCTATTCCAAATGGTTGCTCCACCATACGTATCCGGTTTGCTACTCAGAGTCATTCGGATAGGTGTTAAAGCTTGCATCAACGTAACCCTTTATGCCGAACTCTTTATCACCTCCATAAGCGAGAAACGTGTCCTTATTACTCCAAGGACAATTTTGACCGCTGTCTGGTGATCCACTCCTTGATCACCTTTGTACCCTCTTGCCAAATATGTGGCAAGGCACACATCAGGTGCGGTACTCAGCATGGCATACCGTATAGAGCCTATGACAAAAGCATAGGGGACGACCTTCGTCCTTCCTCTTTCTTCTACCGTGGTCGAGCTTTAAGTCTTAACTTCATACCTTACATCTCAGGCAAGAACTCCTTCTTTGACTGATCCATCTTGAACACCTTCAAGATCATGTCAAGGTACGTGCTCATTTGAAAGTACCATTAAGCGTTTTGATCTATCCTCATAAATCTTGATGCTCAATGTTCAAGCAGCTTAATCCAGGTTTTCTATTGAAAAAACTTTTCAAATAACCCTATATGCTTTCCATCATTTCTGATCCACAATATGTCAACAACATATACTCATCTGAAATTCTATAGCGCTCCCACTCACTTCTTTGGAGATACAAGTTTCTCATAAACTTTGTATAAACCCAAATCTTTGATCATCTCATCAAAGCGCACATTCTGACTTCGAGATGCTTGCTCTAGTCCATGGAAGGATCGTTGGAGCTAGCATACCTTTTAGCATCCTTTGGATCGACAAAACCTTTCTGATTGTATCACATACAACCTTTCCTTACGAAAACTGGTAAGGAAACTCGTTTTGACATCCATCTGCCAGATTTCATAAATGCAGCTAATGCTAACATGATTCCTACGGTCTTAAGCATCGCTACGGATGAGAAAGTATCATCGTAGTCAACTCCTTGAACTTGTGAAAAACTCTTCACCACAAGTCGAGCTTCATAGACGGTGACATTACCGTCCACGCCCGTCTTCTTCTTAAAGATCCATTTATCTCAATGGCTTGCCGATCATCGGGCAAGTCCACCAAAGTCTATCCTTTGTTCTGATACATGGATCCAATCTCGGATTTCATGGCTTCTAACCATTTGTCGGAATATGGGCCCACCATCGCTTCTCCATAGCTCGCAGGTTCATTGTTGTCTAGCAACATGACCTTGAAGACAAGATTACTGTACTACTCTGAAGTAGTACGCATCCTTGTCACCCTACGAGGTACGGCAGTGACTTGATCCAAAACTTCATGATCACTATCATAAGCTTCTACTTCAATTGGTGTGAGCGCCACATGAACAACTTCCTGTGCCCTGCTACACACTAGTTGAAGTGACAGTTCAATAACCTCATCAAGTCTCCATCATGCTCCCACTCAACTTCCCGAGACAAACTTTTCCTCTAGAAAGGACCCGATTCAAGAAACAATCCTTATTGCTTTCGGATCTGAATTAGGAGGTATACCCAACTGTTTTGGGTGTCCTATGAAGATGCATTTTATCCGCTTTGGGTTCGAGCTTATCAACCTGAAACTTTTTCACATAAGCGTCGCAACCCCAAACTTTTAAGGAACGACAACTTAGGTTTCTCCAAACCATAGTTCAAACGGTGTCGTCTCAACGGAATTACGTGGTGCCCTACTAAAGTGAGTGCGGTTGGCTCTAATGCCTAACCCATGAACGATAGTGGTAATTCGATAAGAGACATCATGGTACGCACCATATCCAATAGGGTGCAACTATGATGTTCGGACACACCATCACACTATGGTGTTCCAGGAGGTATTAATTGTGAAACAATTTCCACAATGTCTTAATTGCGTGCCAAAGCTCGTAACTCCGATACTCATCTCTATGATCATATCATAGACATTTTATCCTCTTGTCACGATGATCTTCAACTTCACTCTGAAATTACTTGAACCATTCAATAATTCAGACTTATGTTCATCAAGTAAATATTCTCAGTACCTACTCAAATCATCTGTGAAGTAAGAACATAACGATATCCATCAAGCCTCAAAGACTCATTGGACTGCACACATCAAAATGTATTAGTTCCAACAAGTTGCTTTCTTGTTCCATTTTACTGAAAACGAGGCTTTCAGTCATCTTGCCCATGTGGTATGATTTGCATGTCTCAAGTGATTCAAAATCAAGTGAGTCCAAATGGTCCATTTGCATGGAGTTTCTTCATGCATATACACCAATGGACATGGTTCGCATGTCTCAAACTTTTCAAAACGAGTGAGTCCAAAGATCCATCAACATGGAGCTTCTTCATGCGTTTTATACCAATATGACTTACATGGCAGTGCCACAAGTAGGTGGTACTATCATTACTATATTATATCTTTTGGCATGAACATGTGTATCACTACGATTGAGATTCAATAAACCATTCATTTTAGGTGCAAGACCACTGAAGGTATTATTCAAATAAACAGAGTAACCATTATTCTCCTTAAATGAATAACCGTATTGTGATAGACATAATCCAATCATGTATATGCTCAACGCAAACACCAAATAACTATTATTTAGATTTAACACCAATCTCGATGGTAGAGGGAGCGTGCGATGCTTGATCACATCAAGCTTGGAAACACTTCCAACACATATCGTCAGCTCACCTTTAGCTAGTCTCCGTTTATTCCGTAGCTTTTATTTCGAGTTACTAACACTTAGCAACCGAACCGGTATCTAATACCCTAGTGCTACTAGGAGTACTAGTAAAGTACATATTAACATAATGTATATCCAATATACTTCTATCGACCTTGCCTGCCTTCTCATCTACCAAGTATCTAGGGCAATTCTGCTCCAGTGGTTGTTCCCCTTATTATGGAAGCACTTAGTTTCGGGTTTGGGTTCAACCTTGGGTTTCTTCACTAGAGCAGCAGCTGATTTGCCGTTTCATGAAGTATCCCTTCTTGCCCTTGCCCTTCTTGAAACTAGTGGTTTCACCAACCATCAACAATTGATGCTCCTTCTTGATTTCTACTTTCTCGGTGTCATACCTCGCAAATATCCAAGGATCATCATATCTATCCCTCATATGTTATCGTTCATCACGAAGCTCTAGCAGCTTGGTGGAAATGACTTTGGAGAAACATCACTATCTCATCTGGAAGATCAACTCCCACTTGATTCAAGTGATTGTTGTACTCAGACAATCTGAGCACAAGCTCAACGATTGAGTTTTTCTCCCTTAGTTTGCAGGCTAAGAAAATCGTCGGAGGTCTTATATCTCTTGACGTGGGCACGAACCATAAATCCCAATTTCAGCCCTCGAAACATCTCATATGTTCCGCGACATTTCAAAATTGTCTTTGGTGCCTCAACTCTAAACCGTTTAACTGAACTATCACGTAGTTATCAAAAACGTGTATGTCAAATGTTCGCAACATCCACAGACGACGTTCGAGGTTCAGCACACGGAGCGGTGCATTAAGGAAATGAGCTTTCTACGAAGCAACAAGGACAATCCTCAGTTTACGGACCTAGTCCGCAGAATCGCTACTATCAACTTTCAACTACATTTCTCTAGGAACATATCTAAACAGTAGAACTAAAGCGCGAGCTTACGACATAATTTGCGAAGACATTTTGACTATGTTCAGGATAATTGAGTTCATCTTATGAACCCCACTCAGATAGACATCCCTCTAGTCATCTAAGTGATTACATGATCCGAGTCAACTAGGCCATGTCCGATCATCACGTGAGACGGACTAGTCAACGTCGGTGAACATCTTCATGTTGATCGTATCTTTGATACGACTCATGCTCGACCTTTCGGTCTTCCGTGTTCCGAGGCCATGTCTGTACATGCTAGGCTCGTCAAGTCAACCTAAGTGTATCGCGTGTGTAAATCTGGCTTACACCCATTGTATTCGAACGTTAGAATCTATCACACCCGATCATCACGTGGTTCTTCAAAACAACGAACCTTCGCAACGGCGCACAGTTAGGGGGAACACTTTTCTTGAAATTATTTCGAGGGATCATCTTATTTAAGCTACCGTCGTTCTAAGCAAATAAGATGTAAAACATGATAAACATCACATGCAATCAAATAGTGACATGATATGGCCAATATCATATTGCTCCTTTGATCTCCATCTTTGGGGCGCCATGATCATCTTTGTCACCGGCATGACACCATGATCTCCATCATCATGATCTCCATCATTGTGTCTTCATGAAGTTGTCACGCCAACGACTACTTCTACTTCTATGGCTAACACGTTTAGCAATAAAGTAAAGTAATTTACATGGCATTCTTCAATGACACGCAGGTCATACAAAAAATAAAGACAACTCCTATGGCTCCTGCCGGTTGTCATACTCATCGACATGCAAGTCGTGATTCCTATTACAAGAACATGATCATCTCATACATCACATATATCATTCATCACATCCTTTGTCCATATCACATCACAAAACACTTGCTGCAAAAACAAGTTAGACGTCTTCTAATTGTTGTTGCAAGTTTTTACGTGGCTTCTATAGGTGTTCTAGCAAGAACGTTACTTACCTACGTAAAACCACAACGTGATATGCCAATTTCTATTTATCCTTCATAAGGACCCTTTTCATCGAATCCGCTCCAACTAAAGTGGGAGAGACATACACCCGCTAGCCACCTTATGCAACTAGTGCATGTCAGTCGGTGGAACCTGTCTCACGTAAGCGTACGTGTAAGGTCGGTCTAGGCCGCTTCATCCCACGATGCCGCCGAAGCAAGATAAGACTAGTAGTGTCAAGAAAATTAACAACATCTACGCCCACAATTGCTTTGTGTTCTACTCATGCATAGTAACTACGCAAAGACCTAGCTCTGATACCACTGTTGGGGAACGTAGCAGAAATTCAAAATTTTCTACGCAACACCAAGATCAATCTATGGAGATTCTAGCAACAATAGAGGGAGTGGATGAGCATCTTCATACCCTTGAAGATCGCTAAGCGGAAGCATTTCAAGAACACGGATGATGGAGTCGTACTCACGGCGATTCAAATCGCGTAAGATCCGATCTAGCGTCGAACGGACGGCGCCTCCGTGTTCAACACACGTACAGCCCGGGGACGTCTCCTCCTTCTTGATCCAGCAAGGGGAGAGGAGAAGTTGAGGGAGTACTCCGACAGCACGAAGGTGTGGTGGTGGTGGAGCTCGTGGTTCTCCAGCAGGGCTTCACCCAGCACTACGGAGGAGGAGGAGGTGTTGGAGGAGGGAGAGGGCTGCGCCAAGGGAAGGGTGTGCGGCTTCCCTCTCTCTCCCTCACTATATATAGGGGTAAGGGGGGTGGAGGAGGCACCCTAGGGTTCCCTAGGGGAGGGGAGGCGGCCACAGGGGAAACCCTAGATGGGTTTGGGCGCCCCACCCCCTAGGAAACTTGCCCCCCAAGCCGGGAGGGGGGCTACCCTAGGGGAGGCGCCCCCACCTCTCCTGGTTACGTGAGAGGGGCTGGGAGGGGCGCACCACCCCTTAGTGGGATGGTTTGCCCCTTCCCCTTTGGCCCATGAGGCCCTCCAACACTTGCCGAGGCTCCCGAAACACCTTTCGGTCATGCTGGCCATAGCCTGGTACCTTCGGAACACTTCCGGACTCCAATACCCTTAGTCCAATATATCGATCTTCACCGCCGGACCATTCCGGAACTCCTCGTGACGTCCGGGATCACATCCGGAACTCCGAGAAACATTCGGTAACCACATACTATTTCCCATAACAACTCTAGCGTCACCAAACCTTAAGTGTGTAGACCCTACGGGTTCGGGAATCATGCAGACATGACCGAGACAACTCTCTGGCCAATAACCAACAGCGGGATCTGGATACCCATGTTGGCTCCCACCTGTTCCACGATGATCTCATCAGATGAACCATGATGTCTAGGATTCAATCAATCCCGTATCCAATTTCCTTTATCTAGCGGTACAGTACTTGCCCGAGATTCGATCGTCGGTATCCCAATACTTTGTTCAATCTCGTTACCGGCAAGTCTCTTTACTCGGTCCGTAACACATCATCCTATGATGAACCCCTTGATCACATTGTGCACATTATGATGATGTCCTACCGAGTGGGCCCAGAGATACCTCTCCGTCACACGGAGTGACAAATCCCAGTCTCGATTCGTGCCAACCCAACAGACACTTTCGGAGATACCGTAGTGCACCTTTATAGCCACCCGATTCGTTGCTAGGACGTTTGGTACACCCAAAGCATTCCTACGGTATCCGGAGTTGCACAATCTCATGGTCTAAGGAAATGATACTTGACATTAGAAAAGATTTAGCATACGAACTACATGATCTTTATGCTAGGCTTAGGATTGGGTCTTGTCCATCACATCATTCTCCTAATGATGTGATCCTGTTATCAACGACATCCAATGTCCATGGTCAGGAAACCGTAACCATCTATTGATCAACGAGCTAGTCAACTAGAGGCTTACTAGGGACATGGTGTTGTCTATGTCTCCACACATGTATCTGAGTTTCCTATCAATACAATTATAGCATGGATAATAAAAAATTATCATGAACAAGGAAATATAATAATAATAACTAATTTATTATTGCCTCTAGGGCATATTTCCAACACCTGCGAGGTGGTGTACGCGAGGCAGGCTGCAAACCGGAGCTCGATCCCCGGGTTTATCAGCGTTGCAGGGACGGACCCGAGCACAAGCGCCGTGCCGATGTGAGTGTCGTGCAGTGATGCAGAATTGGCGTTAGTCAGACGCAGGAGGGTCGTGACGCAGTGGTCACGAGATGACAATCATAGTCAAATTCATGGAAACGATTAGATAGCCCTGGTGAATGCAAAATGAAACACGCCGTAGGGACGGACCCACACGGCTTGGGGATAGTGCAGCCCGAGGGGCGCCCCCAAACTAAACGAACTAGGGAGTTGTCACCTGGTACCGTTGCTGAAGAGTTGTTGAAGTAGCCAAAAATTGCGTGTTGTTGAGGCCGTTCCTCACGAGCCGCTCCGGTGCCGAGCCTCGGGAGGCTCAGAGGGACCAGAAGGCTCCTGAGGGTGCTCCTCCATCACCACCAAGATCACCTAGTACCTGGCCTTGCAGGCTGCCTGAGCGTCCCTTATGCAGCGCTGGAATGCCTCAACCGTGCCCGCCAAGCCAAAAGGCATGTGGAGGTAGCTGTGAGGCGGACCCTCACATCGGCCGACACGAGACGGCCACATGACCTGCCGAGACGCGGCCCTGTTGAGCCCGAGGATGTCGATGCAAACGTAGAAATCCTTACCCTTGCCAGGGCAATGAGCTTCGCTACACGGTAGGCAGCGATTGCCTTGCAGAACCCTTCCTTCCTGAATCTCCACAATTGCCTTGCTGATGAACTCCTGAACACCTAGTGCCTCATGCCTGCTGCCTTCTCCTAGGAAGCATGCTCTATAGAGCGCCTCCACATGGTGCCCGAGCGCCACTCTCGCGACATTGGCTAGGTCTGAGGCCCTCCAAAGGAGAGTCCCCGAGCCCAGCCTGAGAGGGGTTCCAGGCACGCCTTCCTATGTGATGGGTGAAGGCGCCGCATCCGGAGATGCAAGACTCAGCGCTGCGTCCTCGAGTGATGCTCCCTCACAAGACCCCTGGCTCAGCTATAACTTCTTCGTCTTGCGGCGACCTCAGGAGGGAGGGCACCGTCTTCGTCTTCTGGGTTCTCAACTCCTGCAGCCTGGAAGGCGTGCTCAAGGGAGCATATCACATCCTTCTCCTGACAGGCAACCGTGATGATGCCGCCGCTTCCTGGCATCTTTAGGATGTTGTAGCCGTGGTGTGTAGCCGCCATGAACTTGGCCAGTGCTGGGTACCCTAGGATGGCGTTGTAGGGCAGGCGAATGTCGGCGACATCGAAGTCGATGAGCTCGGTGCGGTAGTTGTTGCGCTTGCTGAAGGTGACACGGAGGCGAACTTGCCCGATCGGGTGTGTCGATCCGTCGGTCACTCCTGAGAATGGCTTGGTGGGGTGCAGCTGGTAGTATGGCACCTAGAGTCTGTCAAATGTCTGAACGGAGAGAACCTTGAGCCCTGCTCCGCCATCGATGAGGGTCTTGGTGACGGTCACGTTGCTGATGACGGGGGAGCAGAGCATGGGAAGCGCGCCAGCGGTGCCCGCGCATTTGAGCCGGTCTATGGAGTCGAAGGTGATGGTGCACTTGGACCACCTGAGAGGGCGAGTTGCTTCAAGCTTGGGGAGCGCTGCATTCACCTCGCGCCCGAACTGCTTGAACACGATGCGAAGCCGGGGCCTGCGAGCCGCCTAAGATGCATGCAATGGCCCAAGGCACCTGGAAGCCCCCAACCCCTCGTCCTAGTGGAGATCTTCGTTCCTTCTTGGCGGTGGAGGCAGAGGGGGCAGGGCTGCGTTGCCTGAGGACGATCCTCATGAGGCTGCTCCCTCCAGTTGCCCTCGCGAGGCTGGTCCTGCCAGCGGTCCTCACGAGGCTGGTCGCGCCACTCCTGACGGCGGTCGCATCCATCCCAGCGACCTCCGCCTTAGCCACCTCCGCGACCGTAGCCCCGATTGTTGTGCACGGGGCGTCGACCGAGGTGCCCGGCGCGGAGAGCCCTGATCTCCTGGCAGTCGTTGGTGTTGTGGTTGTAGGCGTTGTGGAAGGCGCAGAACGGTCGCTTGCCCTTGGATGACTCAGGGTGGTCGCAGCCGCGCTTGGTCTCTGGCTCTGCCGCCAGCACTGCACACTTGTTCGCCATGTTGAACATCTCCAAAGCGGTGTAGAGGTCCTCGTGGATGGCTAGCTCCTCCTTCATCTTGACATCGCGGACACCATCGGTGAACGCAGAGATGATGGCCTCGTCAGACACCTTTGGAATCTTGAGGCAAACGTTGTTGAAGCGCTGGATATACTTATGCAGGGTCTCTCCAGGTTGCTGCTGGATGCGGTGCAGGTTGCCCGCGGCAGGTGGACGGTCGCGGGTGCCCTGGAAGTTGGCAATGAAGTGGCTGCGCATCTCCTCCCAGGAAGAAACCAACCCCTCGGTCAGGTTCAGGAGGCAAGAATGCGCGCCATCCTTGAGGGCCATCGGGAACCAGTGTGCCATGATCTTCTCATCGCTGTTGGCCGCCTCGATGCTCAGCTCGTAGAGCTGTAGGAACTCGGCGGGATCTGCAGTGTCATCATAGCGTGGAGGCAGGTCAGGCTTGAACTTGCTCGGCCAGACGACATTGTGGAGCTTCGCTGTGAATGCACGGCACCCTGCCGTGGCCACCGGAGGTCGTCGAGGAGGTGGAACGTAGTCCTGGTGCGCGCGCACCGCCACCTCCTGTGGCGGCTCGCGAGCCTGGTGCTGGGGTGCTGGAAGCACGCGCGCTTCTCCTTTGCGATGCTGCAACACCTGGTAGCTCATGTCGTCCCGAGCCGGCGCCGGGTGCTGCGGGTCGCGTTGTGGAGCCATACGCCTTGGCTCGATGATGGCGCCTCGGGCCGGAGGCGGAGGAGGAGCCCCGTGCGCGACATCGCCCGCTGCAGGTGGTTGCCGAGGCAGCGAGTGGGCCGGCCCGTCAGAGCCCCCATGTGCGACGCTGATGAGCTCGGCAATCCGCTCTAGCCACTCCTCGTAGAGATCATCCACGGGACGATAACGAAGGAGCTCATGCACCGTGAGTAGAGCGGCTTGCATGTCCAACTGGCCGCAGCACGCGTGGGATGGCAAAGCTGCTGGGGTCATTGACGGAGTAGCAGTGCAGCCGTCACGGCACACCGATGGGTGCAGTGATGAAGTTTGCTGCTCGTGGCCGGGAGGGCCTGTGGCGGCGTTGGCCACCAGAGAAGGAGCGCAGTGGGAACAACCGTCACCCGCCAGAGCCATCTAAGCAACGCGGGCGGTGATTGTAGCTCGACGCTCGGCGCGAGCCCTGCGCGTGTCGGCCATGGAGATGTCGGAGCAGTGGCGGATCGAACAACGGAAGAGAGAATCCGACGCACCCCTACCTGGCGCGCCAAATATCAGATTTAGGGATCCGGCAAACCTTGAGAGGTTCGAACTCTGAGGTGCGTGCGGAGATCTCAACCTGCCCAGCCTTCCTACTCGCGATTCTCCCTAGCCTAGCGTGTCAAGCTCAAAGAGACACAAAGACACAGAGATTTATACTGGCTCGGACCACCGTTGTGGTGTAATACCCTAATCCAGTGTAGTGTGGTCGATTGCCTCGAGGGGCTATGGATGAAGTAGTACAAGGATGAAAAAGCCTCAGGAGGTGAGGGTTTTTCGTGCTGGTGTGATGATCGGGTCGGAATGGATCTCCTTACTATGATGGTGGCTAGGTCCTATATATAGTGGCCTTGGTCCTCTTCCCAAATATGAGAGGGAAGGGATCCCACAATGGCGGAATTTGAAAGGGGACAAGTAGTACAATCTATCCTGACAAAAGTAGTCTTTGCCTGCAAAAAGCCTCCGGTCGTGACGCTGCGGTGGGCTCAGTGATGACCTCCGTCCTGCGGTCCTGGCGGTCTTGGTCTTTTTGCACCAGAATGGAAACCTTTGGCTGGTTCCTCGGGACTCCGTGCTTGTGGCTTGCCTCTTTTGCACCGAAGAGGTAACCTGCGCTCTGCACCCGCCTGGCACCCGCCTGGCCTTGGTCGTCATGGCTCACGTCAACTGATCCTCATGAGGTAGCTGCATAGAACTTCTCCGCCCCTCATGAGCCCTCCTGAGGAGGCCAACTCATTCGGGGGTCTTGGCATCGTCCGCCTCGCGAGGCTTGGCCCCTCGCGAGGGTCTTGTGGTGTTGATGTTGAAGCTGGGCCGTACCAGGCCGTCGATGGAGTCATGCGGTGGGCCCCAGGCAGGCAGGGCTAGATACCCCCATGTCCAGGACTCCGACAGCGGGACTCTCTTTTCTTAACTGCTTTCTGCCTTTTCCGATCCTCCTGTGCGGCTTTGGCTACCTCTAGATCCACCGCCCATTTGGCCATGCCAGCCTCAAAGTCCGCCCACATAACTCTGTGGCTGTTGGCGGCGATGAACTCGGCGCGGAGAGATGTCGTCGCTTCCTTACCATGTGTGCAGTCGCGGGCGGCAAGGAACGCGGCGCGGCTGCCATTGCTTCCTTATCGATTACTATGTGCCATGGTGCCATGAATGACGCTTGGAGAGAGCTCTAGGACGGAGGGGCCGGGCAGTCGTACAGTGCGGTGGTTTTTTAGAGCTCAACGACAAAAGACAAAGGAAATTTGGCTTCCCTTACAATTTTTCTCGTTCATTATCGCACACGGTTCATCTCGGTTGCTTCCGGAAACAGTGTGCATTCAGACTATTGTGTGTTGCGCGTTATGATTGCCGGAACCCCAGCCACGTGGATCGCGTTTGTGCACTGTAGGATGCCGCGATAGAACGGCAATCCACGTCCCTCACATCACATCCATGCAGCTATAGCTGGATTAGATTTATATGCGCCAAATGCCTAGAAAATGTACATAATCCCTTAACTATGGTAAATGCGCCTAGAAAAATGCCCAATTTGAACACGGTGATTTGCAGGGTGTATGTTCTTTGTAGAAAAAAACTTCAGGGCAAAAAACAAAGAAATTTTGGATTCCCCTTCAATCTTGGTGATTTACCTCTCGAAAGCATGGAACTTCCCCGGCGATGGATTGATTTATGAAGGGCGTGCATGACGACATAAGCCAAACCTTCTCAAATTTTCACCAGGGCACGGTGAGGGCATACCATGGCACCATGCCAGGCGTCATGTTTTTCAATAATTTATTTCATTTTTTCTATAGTTGAAAACCCAACAAACAAACGTTTGTGTTTGACTGTTGCCACACATTTCATCGAAATATCTGTCTATTCCTTGTAAAAGGCATGAGAATTTACGAAAGTGCACGAGCATCATTTTCCAAACCGTTCTTGTGCACCCTTTCATGCACCGATTGTTTGAACTTGAATTATGTGCATTAATGCCTAGAAAATGCACATAATCCCCTAAATATGGTAAATGAACCCGGAAAAGTGACAAATTTGAACGTGGTGATTTGCAGGGTGTATGTACATCTTAGAAAAAAAACTCATGGACAAAGGACAAAGGAAATTTGGATCCCCCTTCAATCTTCGTGTTTTCCCTCTCGAAACCATGAAACTTCCTCGATGATGGTTCAATATATGAATGGCATGCATGACGACATAAGGATAACATTCTCAAATCTGTACCAGGGCATGGTGAGGCTATACCATGGCACCACGCCAGGCGTCATGTTTTTCAAGCATTTATTTCATTTTTTGTATACCCAGTAAATGATGCGTTTATTGTTGACTATATATTGCCACACATTTCCTCTAAATATATGTCCATTCCTTGTAAATGGCACGAGAATTTACTAAATGGCACGAGGATGGTTTTCTAGACCGTTCTTGTGCACCTTTTCATGCACTGATTGTTCGAATTTGAATTACGTGCATTAATGCCTAGCACTACAAAAAAAGACACATCCATGACATTTTGGGCCGAACGAACTTTTTTTCTATCATACATATGACACTTCTATGACGATAATTGTGACAGAACCCGGTATCATCATAGATGTGGTGGGCTCCTACTTCTATGACAAAAAATCATGATAGAAAATGGGCTTTTCGTCCTGGGCGGGCCGGAGACGCAGCTGCATGACATTCTTTGGGCCGTCCATGACGGAAAAAACCATGGTAGTAGCGAGGGGTTGGAAAATTTTGGGGAGTTGCCGGTTACGGGGGGAGGTCAGGGGCCGAGCGATGCGCGTTTCTCTCGTACACGTACGCGCGTGTGTGCAAGGCGTTGGCTCTAACTGAACCCGAGCGAGGCATTGGGCTCTAATCAACCCGGCGATTGACTTTGCATGCTACTGCATCTTGAACCGGCGATAGATTGATGGCTGTAAACTGAATCCGATGGAGCGATTCCTTCGCTACTGCTGCTAACTACAGCCGATGGATGCAGCCTCTAGGATGAACAGTGAGCATTGCCGGGGGGTGGATGAACAGTGAGCGGTGGCGTTGCCTCTGGACGAACAGGAACCCGTGGTGTGGAGGGTTGGATGAACAGTAGACGGTGGAGGGGTGGCCGTGGAGGGGTTGTTGAACATGACCCCGTGGTGTGGAGGGCTGGATGAACAGTAGACAGTGGAGGGGTGCCCGTGGAGGGGTGGTTGAATAGTAGCCGATGGAGTAGCGCGCGGTGGATGCTGGATGAACAGGAGCCCATGGAGGCTAGAGGAGGTTGACGGTAGCCCGTGAAGGCTAGAGGAGGTCGACGGTGGAGATGAATAGTATCCTGTGGAGTCCCATTTTCGGTACGCCACACCCGTCCTGAAGAACAGGACCCCCGTTTTGACCGTAGCGCTCCAACACAAGTCCTTTTCGTCCGTTTTGCGGTACGCCACACCCATCCTGATCAACAGGACCCGCATTTCGACCGTAGGAGGTCTTTTTCGTCTGTTTTGCGGTACGCCACACGCCTCCCGATCAACATGACCCCCGTTTCAACCGTAGAAGGTCCGTTTCCTCCGTTTTGCGGTACGTCACACCCCTCCCGATCAACAGGACCCCCGTTTCGATCGTATGAGGTACGTTTCCTCCGTTTTGCGGTACGCCAGACCCCTCCCAATGAACAGGATCCCGTTTCGAACGTGGCCGGTCGAACACAAGGCCGTTTCCTCCGTTGTGCGGTACGCCAGGCCTCGTTTCGTACAAGACATCCCGATGAACACGACCACGCATTCCGTTCTGACCTAGCCGGTTTGGCTCCCCATGAACACGACAACGATGCTGTTTCTCCGTTCCGACCCAGCCATGTACACGAGCCCTCGCCGTACGTATTCGCGAGTAGGTGTTCGAGACCCCGCCCGTATGTACACATACGTGGCCGTATTTTCTTTCTTGCACCTCGCCGCCAGACGACGCGTGTACATGCTACGTGTGTGCCTCTACTACGACACGTGCGCGCCTCTACAACGACCAGTATGTACGTACACGTTCGCGACCAGAATGACAACGCTACGTACGCTTCGACCAGGTGGGTCCGACTGTGAGGCACTTCCTTGCCTGCGAAGATGTAGCTGGTGGGTCCCAGCAGTCAGGGGGGTGAATCGTTTTGTTTTTTTTTGCCCGGGCGCACTTCCTTGCGTGCAAAGATGTAGCTGGTGGGTCCTAGTAGTCAGGGGGGCGAATCGTTTTTTTCGGACGCACTTCCTTGCGTGCGAAGATGTAGCTGGTGGGTCCCAGCAGACAGGGGGAAACATTTTTTTCACGAAATACGGTGGCCTGTCCGGTGGGTCCCCGCTGTTAGGTGGAGGAATAATTATTTTGCGCATAATAAGGAGGCACTTCCTTGCTGCGGCCGTGGACCCAGCTGTCAGCCTCTCCATGTACAGTCCATGTCCGATGGAAGCCATTCCTTGACCACGTTGACCACGCCGCGCCGAGAGCACTAGGGCGATGGACGACGGCAAGTCCTAGGAAGGGGACGACGCGGAGCCGGGGAAGACGCGCAGTGGATGCCCACGCGTAGAGGAGTATGAGGATTCACTCGTTCGGCTGCGGTGTGAGGCTGCCGTTGCCACAGAATAACAGGGGGTGTGGGTGCATAGAGGGATGGCCTGGCCAGCCATGGGAGTAGTAGGGGGCGGTGAGGCCTCCGCGGCATCACAGCCGGCCACGGGCGGCAGGCGGCACGACCGGCGCTGCTTTGGGCGGCTGGAGCAAGAAGACCAGAGGTTGAAGAAGCACTACGGCCGTTGGATGGACATCGTACAGTCACTGGAGCTAGAATCGTTCATATGTTGACTAAAGTTGACAAAGGCCTCCGTCCCAGTCAACTTAGTAGGCCCACAAGTCAGCCTCCCACCAAGGTAGGTCCCAGCTAGCAGGGGGATATTCATTTTTTTGTGCGTAATAAGGAGGCACTTCCGGTGGGTCCGGACTGACAGCGGGGGAACGTTTTTTTTTCACGAAATACGATGCCGGACCTGTGGGTCTCAGCAGTCAGGGGGAAATGTTTTTTTCACAAAATACTGGTGGCCTGTCCAGTGGGTCCCAGCTGTCAGGTGGAGGCATAATTATTTTCCGCGTAATAAGGAGGCACTTCCTTGCGGCTGTCGTGGACCCAGCTGTCAGCCTCTCAACGTACAGTACTCTTCCGATGGAAGTTGGTTGTTGACCACATTGACCACGCCGCGCCGAGAGCACCACGGAGGTGGACCACGGTGAGGCCTAGGAAGGGGACGACGCGGAGCCAGGGAAGACGCGGTAGTGGAAGCCCGCGGGGAGAGGAGTACGAGGGTTCACCAGTTCTGCTGCGGTGTGAGGCTGCCGTCACCGCAGAATAACAGGGGGTGTGGGTCAGTAGAGGGATGCCCTGGCCAGCGGTGGTAGTAGTAGGGGGCGCTGAGGCTGCACAAAAGACAGCCGCCACGGAGGCGGAGCAAAGGGTCCCTTGGCTGCTTTGGAAGCTGGAGCAACAAGATCAGAGATTGAAGAAACACGACGGCCGTTGGATTGACATCCAATGGTTACGTCTACTAGAATCGTAAAAACTAAAAAAATCTTGCATACGCGTCAACTAAACAGGCCCACAAGTCAGACCACTCCCTCTTTTTTTAATAATTTATATATAGATCATGGCAACTTCTTATGCAATTTATTGTAGTCATTTTTTTGGTTGGCCAGGGCCAATTTCGCATATTTCTGTGGGTTCCAAACTATTATTAATACCGAAATGTCGAGCCAGATTTAAAGTACTTTGAAGATATATTTGAATTAGGTTAATGCCCAGTGAAATACGAAATTTGGCGATAAACTGGGCTCATTTCGGTATGTCCCAGGTGATAAATTTAGGTTAATGACAAATTGGCGATAAACTGGGCTCATTTTCACAAAGAAAAAATAGCTGGGCTGGTCACATGGTGAACATAAAATATAAGCCTGGGCTAGACGGGCCACAGCCCAGTTCAAACCCTGCTCCGTCTCAACAATACCAAACAAAAAAATACTGCTCGAGTAGCTATGTCCCAGGTGTCAGCCGATCTTGTGTTGTTCTCTTATCTATTGACTATATACGCTCACAATGTCATGGGTCCCAGATGTCAGGAATACACTAGGAGGAAGCATTTTATTTTTCCATACGTTGACGCAGGGCCCCTCCGTCATCCTCTCCACGCATTTCGCGATTCTCGTTGTTTGTTGACCATGTTGATAACGCGAGAGGGCGGCGCTGCGGCGAGCGCACCAAAGCGTGCGAAGGACGTCGGCGTTAACGATTTAGGAGATGATGGGGCGGCGATGCGTGTGCTGAGACGCAGCCAGCCGTGGGAGGCGGAAGCAGGCGACCCCGCCGTCGCTGGTTTGGTTTTGGCGGCCGAGGAAGACAGATCAAGAAACACGACGGTATCACAAAGCAGCAGGAGTACTTAACAACCTTAATCAAACCAGCAGGGCACTTAACAACCAAAGCTGAAAGCAGATGAGTACTTATACTGTGTTCAACCGTACAAAGCACGCCTCGAACAGTGCTACTTTGCCTACAGTTAACCAAGGGTGAGGCCGCCAAGCCCTAGGACAAGGCCCAGGCACCACCCCGCGCATCCACAACCTTCTGAAAGCGGCTTCATCTCGCAACGTGGTCAATAAACAGGATATTCGCTTTAGAGCCATGGAAAAGCATGAACATAATCTTCTGTCCTATTCTCCAAGATGGACGGGCCTTCATTATCTGAGACCACCCACGAATAAGTATCTTTTCACCTCCAAGGGGAATTGAGTAGGTCGACATAAACATCATGTTGTGACCAAGCGCAAGTGTCAGGACCCCGACTCAATGCCACATCGATCTAGCATGTAACACCTCATATCACTTTGCGGCCTCACGCACGGTATCCCCACGGGTGTCGCCTTACCTTTGCCCGGGACCGTTTGCCTTTTGGCACACGATATGATAGTGTCGCTAGCATCCATATGATAAGGAGCCCGGTGACATGGCTAGTCGTAAACCCAAAGTGGCACAAACTTACGAGGACAGCATCCATGACCCAAAGATCGAACGTGTCGGTCATCGTGAGTGAATCCAAGTTGTATCACTTGGGCTAGCAGACTCCGTGAACCGAGCAGAAGCGGCTAACAGACTCGGTATTCATCGCGTGACATTTCCCGGGACGTATACATGAACGAAGAAGGACACATGCCGGCCAACCTAAGTGTTCCGGAGCAAGAGCAAGCTACCATGGCTCAAAGGAAGCACTAGGAGACATTTCCTGAAGAGAGGCTACTAAGGATAAACAACTAGATAGTCAGATCCCACACATACCAAGCATTTCAATAACATACACACAATATGCTCGATATGTGCAAATACAACATGGCATCACAACATGACTCTACAACTCAAGTATTTTATTCAATAGGCTCCGAGGAGCGAGATATTACAAACATGGGTCTCATGACCCAACATTCAGAGCATACAAGTCAAAGCACAAGCGGAAGCTTAACATGTCTGAGTACAGACATCTACAAATGAAAAAGGCTGAGAAGCCTGACTAACTACCAGATCATGCCGAGGGCACAAGATCGTAGCTGAGGTAACAAGCTAAACGTCGAAGTCCACGAGGAACTACTAGTGAGACTGAAGTCTCTCTGCAAAAACATAAAATAGGCAAACGTGAGTACAAATGTACCCAAAGAAGACTTACATCGTAACTAACTACATATGCATCATTATCAACAAAGGGGTGGTGGCGTTTAGCTGCAGAAGCCAGCTTTGACTCGGTGGCTATCCTAAACTACGATCGCAAGTAACTCTTTTGAGGTGGCGCTACGAGTCCACATATTCACCATATCAATACCCCACTATGGATCCGCTCCGTCTCCCTATGAGAACGCCATCCATAGCACTCACGCTTATCTTGCGATTTTAGAGTATCCACTTTCACTTGTCTATGAACCGCACAGCAACCCGAAGTCCTTTACAGCGGACACGGCTATTCAATAGATCATATTAACCCTACAGGTGTACTTCTTCACACACGCCTCGCCACTTACCACCATGTACACGCTATGTATCTCGCAACCTTCAAGCGGAAGCTCTGGCGAGGGTGTCGGCCACGGCCTACCTAAACACTCAAGTCTCTCGTCCGTGTTTATCGCCTATTCGGTTCCATCCGCAAGGAGATCCGGCGGGTGTCGCCACGGCCCCAAACGATGTGAGTAGGGTTCCCAAGCCCACCATCCGGTGCCACTTGGTACACCGTACATCGCACCTAGTCTGTCCAAGCCCTCCTGCATCGGTGCCACTTGGTAGACTACTAGCACTACCTACAAACACCAGAAACTAGTTGCAACTCCTGGATAGAGAACAAGGGTGATTAAGAAGCCGAGAGGGTCAATTAAGGATCCCAATGAGTGGTAGTAGTTGTTCATGGATCACAAACATAGAACTCAGTTCCTGAGGACGGCTGCAATGAGACAACCCACCATGTACTCCTACATGGCCTCTCACCGCTACCTTTACCAAATCGTGTTCACACACTTAGCTCACACACAGTAGGACATGTTCACACACCTCCGATTCATGCCCGATGAATCAGACCTGACACAACTCTAAGCAATAGCAGGCATGACAACAAGCATGAATGAGTAGGCACATCAGGGCTCAAACAACTCCTACTCATGCTAGTGGGTTTCATCTATTTACTGTGGCAATGACAGGTCCTGCAGAGGATAAAGGGGTTCAACTATCGCAGCAAGTAACAGTTGTATCGTTGTTGTCCTAATGCAGTAAAATAGAGCAGGATCGAGAGAGTGGGGTTGTATCGGAATGAACAAGGGGGTTTTGCTTGCCTGGCACTTCTGAAGATAATATAGTTCTCCATCGGTGTCATCGAAGAATCGTCGGAACGACGTTTGCTGAGAGGGGACAAACACCGGCAACAGAGAAGAAATACAATCAATGCAATGCACAATATGATGCATGATATGACATGGCAAAATGAGTGTGTTGGGCTAATGCATCTACAAGCAGGGTGGTTTGAGATCATTTGAATCAAAGATTCATATGCAAACTCAAGTTATGGGTTTATAAAGTGCATTATCATGTTTTGATATAAACAGCAAGGTTAAGTTGCTTTAACATGCATGAAACTAGTACAGATGGAAAGGTTGGATTTTTCTGATCATTTTTCATATATAACTTATTTCAATCTGAGTTACGGTTGAATTTATATGAATATTAGAAGTTTCAACTATTTTCTGAAATAAATAAATAATTTCTGATTTATTTGAAACTCCAGAAAAGCTTTACTGCGTCAGCATGACGTCGGTTTGACGTCAGCAGGTCAACAGACCGGGTCCAGGTCAAACCTGACGTGTGGGGTCCACACGTCAGTGACTAACTAACTAATCTAAATTAATTAGTGTTAAACTACTACTAACTAAAAATGTCAGTGGAATTAACTAAACTTAATTAAAAATTAAAGTAGGATTAGCTGGGGCCTGGGCCCACTTGTCAGCGACCCAGGAAGGGTCAAACTGTGGTCAACCCCGGGTCAAACTCACCGGAGTTGACCTGCGGCTCGTCGCCGGCGAGGCCAGGGACGGCGGAGGCGCTCGGGTTTCCTCCTCCGGCGACCAAATGGCCGGCGGAGGGCATATACACGACGGGGAGGCTCGTCCGCGTCGAGTGGTGCACGCAACAGCGGCTCCGGTGGCCTAAGTCGATGGCGGCAGTGACTTGCGCGGCAGCCGGAGTTCGGCCGTTGCTCGAAATGGCGTTACAGCAGACGTCAGGAGCAGCGGGTGGTCGTGTTCGACTTGTGGGGATGTACTTGGCAGTGCGATGGTGAGCTGGGTGCAAGCTTGCTGGGTGTAGCCATGGCTACGCCATGGCCGGCGGCGAGAAGCTCTCGGCCGCGGTGGGAAATGGAGCTAGCGTACGAGCGCGAGCTTGAGAGAAGAGGGGAGAGGAAGAGTGGCTCACGGTGATCTCGCGGAGATGCTCAGAGTGCTTGGGGAGGTCCTGTACGCGGAGAAATCGGCGGCGGCGATCCACGGTATTGAGGAAGAAGATGGTGTTGAAGGCTGCTCTACGGGGCGTCCGGGCTTGCATGAGTCATCGAGGAGGAAGAGGGGGTCGTGGCGGTCCATCAGAACACGAAGAGAGGTCGAGGGGGAGGCTGTGGCTACGTAGGCGATGAGCGGCGGCGACAAGCTCCGCTCGGTGGTGCCCGGGAGAGAGGGGCAGACGAGGGAGAAGCACGGGAGAGAGTGAGAGCGGTCCAGGGGGGTGCGTGGCGTCGTCGTAAGATCGGGAGGCCAGCAGCAGGGAGGAGCTAGCTAAGCTCGCTGCTGCTGGGCACGCACAATGCTTCTCCTCCTGGCAAGAGGAAAAAGACAGTGCTGCCCCTGGTGGGCCGGGCTGGTTTTGCCCGGCTGCGTTGCTACAGTGGTGGGCTGGCTGGGCTGCCAGGTAAGTTCCCCAGGTTAGTCTCTCTCTCTTTTATTTATGTTTTTCTATTTTTCTGTAATCTGTTCTGATTTAGTTTAGGCACTAAATCATTTAAATAAATTCTGAAAATTATCTTGGAGGTTTACTGAATTATTTCAGAGCTCCACAAATAACTTCAGAATGTTTGGAACATTTAAAATATATATAGCATTTAAATGGCTCCAATTCAAATATTTTTTTGTTAATTCAAAAATCCATACATGGCCAAGAAATTTGCTCATCAGTTTTGGCAGAGGTTTTCACCTTTATCAGAAATCATGAACATTTTCAAAGGGCATTTTGGGTTCTTTGAAAAAGATTTTAAGTTGAGCCTCGTTGAATTCCATTTGTTGCTAGGGTTTGAACATCCCCATTTCAATTTTCAAATAAATTTAGACATGATGCATGGAAGCTAATGGAAATACAAACAAGGCCTGAATTGGGGCTGTGACAGCAAGTCTGACCCGACCATGGTCAGGCATATGTATAGGAACAATAGAACTCGGTAGTTCCCGTTTCAAGAAGATCACAGCTGTAAAATTGTGTATAAGCAATAGTTTATGAACAACATATATAACAGAAAACAGCTCGTACCATAAGTTTCTTGACACAGTTGGACCTGTTCAACGAGTGCAGCAGTGGCACACATATCCCACGTGGCCTTCCACCATTGAAACGCCCCACAAGGACCTCAAGACGATCAATAAAGTGTAGGAACTTGTGGATGTCGATCCAGTCAACTTCAGTGCCATTAGTAACAGCCGAGTTATTGCGGAGTAACAAATGAGCAGACTGCTTAACTCTGAAAAAACCTACACATGCTACCAATTATAAGACAATATTAGTTAGAAGTAGCATCTTCATGAGAGATTTGTTGCTACTTCTAAAGTTAAATTGTGATTAGTTAGACAGAATAGGTGGATTAAGAAGTAATCGAGGCAACAAGCAAGAACCAGATACAAAACTAACATGGATGAACAATTGGAATGACGTCGGGGTGGAAGATCGCAGTGAAGATGAGAGTAGGTTCTGCTATTTCCATCAACATTCGTGCGCCAACTTTCAGTCCGTAACACTTGAGAAAGTTTATCCAAGTTCGGCCATAAAAAAAGCAGCGATCTTCTTGGTTCATGGACCCAACTTGGAAGTAATATCCATGGATTGTCTTCACTGTGACCATTAAACTAGTGTATTCAGTTATGGCAAGGCCGAGCATCTTGAGTACATGTGTTCTGGCAGAGCAAATAATACACTGCAGGAAAAATAATATGAGAACACAGCATGTTCAAAAGAAAAACCACCCTCCTGGATAGAGAAGAGGATTCTAGGAACATACTATGCGCATTTCAAAATGTTGTGGTAGGATGAGAAGGAACAAGTGTGGCGTCTCGCCGTGGGCGCAGAAACCTGTAGGGTACTCGCACTTTGGGCACTGCAACTGAAACACACTAGATTCAATATGAAGAAAAATGCAACAACGGCGGCGGTTGCCATCCTAGGATTACCTGCGACCAAGGGACTTGGATTTATCGGGGATGGATGAAGAATTCATACCTGGTTCTCCATGAGAAAACCCTATGCCATCGCCGAGCGGGCGTTTTCTCCGAACAAGCAGACGAGGGAGAAGGGGATTCAGGCCCAGTGAAATATTGGCGCTTCGTCCGTCCAGCTTACTTCTAAAGCTGGAAAGGGGGGTTGTGATTTGACGGCTCATTGGGCATTACTGCGGTGCTACGACCAGGGTGTGTCTACCGTGAAGTTGTGCACTCTAATTTGTGCATATGGCACGTGGACCCGTTGCGGTTGCCCCACATATCAGCGAAAGGAAGTAGAAAGACAGAGTAACTAGTTACACATAAATATATTTTTTGACAGAGAGATACTCCTCCAGTAAAGAAATATACAAATCTTTATATCACGTGCTCACCTTGCCGAGAAATATACTCCCTCGCAACGCACGGGCATTATGGGGTTCAGCTTTTTACGGGGTTCAGCTGAGAATATAATACTCGATAGGTTCACGGTTCGGACTTTGGGCCGCAGTCGACCTCGCATGTTTGGGGCCCATGTGTTCTACCTCAGCGCTTTTCATATTGCTAGCGATCGGCATCTGCGCTGGTTTTAGATGTCGTCATAAGGCTTAATACACAAAATTGAATAAAGCACGACAAATTGTTGGAATGAAATCGAACGACAATTCCTAACCAGCAATCAGAGTTGCAATTCTATCAACAATATACCATGTGATAAATAATAATGTCGTACTACTTATACACACAGGACACTTGTTTCACCATGCCAGATTATTACATCAAAATCTCTCGGAGGATAGATCGATTCTTGCAGCTATGCGTCGCCATCAAGAATTTCAAAGTTGATTTGGACATCATCCCCTACCGCAAGATATGATTTAGATTTGAACCTTGACCATCCTTTAGCATCAATCATCATGCGACCATCCTTTGTACTTATGGTATATTGAGAAGGTTCATTCACACCAAGGTTGCGCATGGTAAGAGAAACTTGGCCGCGGTCGCTTGGATTGTTGGACGACTCCCTCGTTGCTCTAGGAATTCTCTGTTTGAAAACAAGAATACATACCCAAACAGTTAGATCAACACAGTGAATCATGTGAAACAACATGGAAAGAAAAAAGAATGAAGCACTTGGGCGGCCAATGCTTACCAAGAAGGTGGACATGTCGGTTTTGGTAAGGACTTTGGTATATGAAGTGCGAACTGCAGCCCAGTCTGTTGCCGGTGCAAATGCACGGGCCGGACCAAATGCGAGTGCAAGTGTTGGTGCAGGTGCCGAAGCCGCTACTGCTGCCGGAGATGGTGCTCCTTTTAGAGCTGGTGCCGGTATCGATGCCCGATCCTCCGGTAGATCAGACTGATCCGCTGACGCGGTCGGGTTCCAATCCTCAGCTGGATCAGACTGAGTTGCTGCCGCTGTCAGTGCTAGAGCAACTGCCGGTGCTCGATCTATGCGAGACAGCGGCGATCATGTATGGTCTGCTATGATCAGCTTTCTAACTTGACTAGGATCCGTGACCATGATCCAGTTTTTTTCTTCATTTCTTTTAAACGCGAGAAGGACTAATTGTGGCGTTTTTGTTAAACCAAACTGTAGTTCATCATAGGGATTCAACTTGTACTCAAACAATAGACTGATCCAATTTTTTCCAGTAATATAAGTGATGGACAGTACCTCCGTTACTGACATGACATAAGAAATGAAACCTGTAAAAATTGCCATCATAGAGCAAACCAAATGGTTTATTCTGTGATGAATGTCACATGCCAAAACCTGCATCGTAAAATTGCAGGAAAAGAAAGAAAACATGACATTAAGTCAATAAGATTTAGACAGTAAATCAATAAGATTTACTTGATGTGACACGAGTGAATCCTTACCAGGAAATCACTATGTTGAAGTACTAAACAGAAGATTGATCGTCCAACTACGCGTGGCATGCAGGGGCCCTGCCTACTCCCACAAGTAGGACAGTCCAAAGGTCGTGACAAATCGTATGGACCGAACATCCATGGGACTGGAAATCCTGGTAGGTGCGATAAACCCTACAATGCATACAAATATTGGAGTGTAACATAATTGATAAACTGTCCTCACACAAAATATGATTTGGATACTTCAAAATGTACAGACTGAATTGAGTGGACAGACATTAACATAGACCGTTCTCAGGACTGACCACACACCAAAAGCGGCAGTACTAATAAACAATACATGGTTCACAAACACAAATCAAGTACTGAACAATAATACTTACTACAGACAAGAAAAGTTGCACTAACTAAACTCTGCAGACTATTTCTTGCCACCGACCTACGGGATGAACCCCGCATAACTCACTAGGCCATGGACTTCGTGTGAGATGTCTACATGCACCATCACCATCTTGTCAACCTTGGAGAACCTAACAAAGTGGTCTTTCCACTCAAACATGATAATGAAGACACGCCGCATTAGATTTGTTGGGAAGCTTTACAAGAACCACACCCTTCGTAATCGAAGGCACAACCAGGAATTTGTTGTGGTCAAGTACAGCCTCGAGAACACGCCTGACAACAATGCTACAGGAAAACACTAGTTCAGGACACGTGGCGATAAGGACACACAGCTGGATAGTTCAGGAGTAGAATTCATCATCAGGTCTTCCAGTTCACATGGCATGACTTTGAGAACTTCATCTCCACCGCAGACCTGGTTCTAATTCAAACAGAAACCAAATTTCATTACTACCTCCATTCAGAAATATAAGATGATTTTCGATATTATACTCCATATGTGACTACATATACGCACAGAAATGAGTGAACAAAGACACTAGAACATGTCTTCAAAGGCATGAGAGCAGATGGATTACATGCAATATCCATAACACAAGTTACTGAGGCAAATATACCCTCTTAAAAGGTAGCATTGATGTTCATAAAGTACTCCCTCCGTCCCAAAATTCTTGTCTTAGATTTGTCTAGATATGGATGTATCAAGTCACATTTTAGTATTAGATACATCCGTATCTAGACAAATCTAAGACAAGAAATTTGGGACAGAGGGAGTAGTTGAAAGTAATCTATAAGAAATCAGTGTCAACCTCTCGCATGTTTTGGTCAAAAGAGGAATTTAGAACTGTCATTTGGCACACTAAAATCACATGCAAGATCACCCAGAAAGTTGTACTACTAGTACTAGTACTATGTGTTAGATGAAAAAACACGATCAAGATCTAGAAAAAGATCGTCAACAAGAGACATTACCTGGACTTGCTTAATGAGGGATCCCGGAGAGGGGGGCTTGGACAGGACGATGGCTTTGAGCTTGTCTGCGGTAGTCTCGGCAGGGTGCTTGCGCTTCTTCGTACCATGAGCCTCGACAGTTTTGGCCAGAGCCATAGACATCATGTCGGCCGGTGCTCCGGTGTCCATCCAAGAGAGGAAGCTGAGAGAGAAGAGTGAAAGGAGGAACAAGATGAGGGAGAAGCGAAGCGAGTGGGGGTTTTCTTCAAGAGAGGAAGCTGAGAGAGAAGAGTGAAATGATGGTTGCTTCGTCCATCCAACTTACTGCTGGAAATGAGGGGGTTTTGTGATTTGACGGCTCATTGGGCATTACTGCGGCAGTTAGATCGGCGTAGTCTACCATCACTCTACTACGGAGTAATTTAGTGCATGGCGGGTGGACCCAGGTGCTGGCTGTCCCACACGTCGACGAAAGTGAGTAATTTAGTGCATGGCTGGAGGAGGATCCGCACGGTAGAGCGTGTCCACTGTTTTTCATTCTGAAGAAAAAAATGATTAGAGCAAGCGTTTCCACTCTTACGACGGAGGAGTGCGAAACACGGCAACCACTTGAACATACACAGTGCTCCTACTACTAGGCATGTGCAGTGGTTCATACGTCAGTACTACTATAGGATCGAAATATGTCTAGAGGGGGGGTGATTAGACTACTTGACAATATAAAAATTATGCCTTTTGACAAAGATCAGTTTTTGGCAGATTCACAATTATGATCAAGTCAAGCATCACCCTACACATGCAATTCTAGAGTATAGGCATCGGAAAGTAAATTGCACATGTAGTAAAGAGAGGTGGAGAAGAGCAAACGCAATTTTGGAGACGCGGTGATTTTTCTCGTGGTTCCGATAGGTGGTGCTATCGTACTTCCACGTTGATGGAGACTTCAACCCACGGAGGGTAACGGCTGCGAGAGTCCATGGAGGGCTCCACCCACAAAGGGTCCACGAAGAAGCAACCTTGTCTATGCCATCATGGCCTCACGCCCACGGAGGGCTAGCCTTACTCGGGTAGATCTTCACGAAGTAGGCGATCTCCTTGCGCTTACAAACTTCTTGGTTCAACTCCACATCTCGACGAAGGCTCCCAAGCGACACCTAACCAATCTAGGAGGCACCACCTCCAAAAGGTAATAGATGGTGTTGATGATGATGAACTCCTTGCTCTTGTGCTTCAAATGATAATCTCCCCAACACTCAACTCTCCTCACTGATTTGGCTGTGGTGGAAGAAAGGATTGAGTGGAAAGCAACTTGGGAAGGCTAGAGATCAAGCTTCATATGGTGGGAGTGGAGCAACTTGATCTCAACACAAGGGTAGGTAGTTCTCTTCTCAGAAATGTAAGGTAGGAGTGGTAGTTCTTTCTGATGGCTCTCTCCACGAATGAAGAGGGGGTGGAGGGGTATTTATAGCCTCCACACAAAATCCAACCGTTAGACACATTTGACCAATCTCGGTGGGACCGAAGTTGACAACTCGGTGAGACCGAAAGTTCAAATAATGTGAACATTGGGATTATCGGTGGGACCGAAAATACAATCTCGGTTAGTCCGATTCGTGTAAAGACAGGAGCTTGCCAATCTCGGTGGGACCGACTTCATCATCTCGGTGACACCGATTTGATGATGTATGTTCTGAAGCTTGGCAACTCAAGTTTCGGTGAGACCGAGTTCAGAATCGGAAAATCCGAGATTTCTAGGGTTTGGCTTTATGGCTGAGGTGGTTCATCTCGGTGTGACTGAGTTTGGAATATCGGTGGGACCGAGATTACTTATGAGTGTATATGGCAGTGAAAGTTGCTGTTAGTTTAGGAGATGTATCACTAAGCACTTTGAGCAACCAGATCATCATCATAACCTCATCCCCTTTTAATAGTATTGGCTTTCCTATGGACTCAATGTGATCTTGGATCACTAAACCAAAAATGGAGTCTTGAGCTTTTGCCAATGCTTGCCTTAGCATTTTGAGGGGTCCACTTCTTCAGTCCTTGCCATACCCATATCACTGAACTTTCTGAAATGATTCTCAAGTAACTATTAGTTCAATGATATATATGTTGTTATTAATTACCAAAACCACCCGGGGATTAGTTGCACTTTCAATCTCCCCCTTTTTAGTAATGGATGAAAACATATAGATCAAAGCTTCGACAAAGGATATAATCAATGAATAATATCGTCACTTTGAGAAGTATGTGATAAGTAAGAGCTCCCCCTAAATTTGTGCATTATTTAAGATTTGCGTTTGAATGCAAATGCACAATCGATTAGGATCGTGGGTCACTCTTCCATGTCACATACATCTTGGTGGAGCGCACAAAATGATAAGAATGAACAGCATGCACCCAATCACCAAGACATGAGTAAATGGTCATACAAGATAGGAATAGCATATGATAAGCATTAAGCACACCTTAAAGCATAGTACGACCAAGCACTCATCAAAGTAGAATGAAACGTAGTATCAAACACACTGAATGTTTCGAAAACCAAAAGTATCTCAAAGAAACCGCAAATGAACGAAAGAGCAAAAGCGACAACAACACTCTCTCTCTCGAAGTCCTATGATCTATACAATTTCTCCCCCTTTGGCAACAAGTTACCAAAAAGTTCGAAAAGGCATAGAGCTAAGCGCCACTTGGGACTCTGTTGGCGGCTCCGTGCTGGTTGATGTCGGAGTGGATATGACAAAGATCGGCGAAGACTTCACCGAGGTCTGTCTTTGGAGGAGTGGTCACTTTGGAGCTGGAGTTGGAGCAACTGATGGAACTGTGGGAGGTGCTTTGTCTGTAGTCTGGTGTCGATCCATCGGAATAGCAAATGATCGGGTCTGTGGGAACCGGAGCGATCTGCTGATAAGCATCCTGGACTAAGTCATCCTGCATCTCTCGCATAAGCTCTTCCTTCTCCTCTTTGCTTCCTCAATGTCTCGCCTCAAGCTTGTTGACAATCACTTGCACTTCATCGACTTCACATCCAGAGCGTGGATCTTGTCTTCAACAATCCTCTCTAGGCTCTCCCGAGACTGCATAATGTCTTGGCAGGCGTTGTTCAATCCTTTGGGTAGCTTCAAGAAGCTGCTCTCCGACACTCTTTGGTTTAGCTACTCTGCTGCTTCCTTGTCGCCTTTGGCTTTCTTGGCAGCTTCAATCTTGGCTTGACCTTCAACCGACGTTGATCCTCCTCATCCATCACAACAACATTGTCCTCATGCTCAGCTGCAAGTGGTAAGTGTTCTCTATCCAACAAGAATGTGCCCGTGCCAAACTTGGCATTGATAAGCATCTGAATCTGCGGGCAAATCCACACGACCTTTTACGTCACCGCAGTCCTCTTAATGGTTTCTACCATCAAGTCCATCACCTTGAAAGGTGCTTTCTCATCAAGTATATGCAGCATGTTGATAGAGTATCCTCTGATCATGCGATGATCTCCAGACTTGGGCATCAAGGTATGCCTCAATATGGTATTAGTGGTAGGTAGGCCTGCCTGGAGATAGTAAACTGAGCCGAGCTTCCAGATTCCCAAATCCTTAGCTGGAACCTCTTTGTACATGTTCTTCATGAATTCATGATTCTTCTTTGGAATACCATATACATCAATATCATCATCTCGTTGCACTGGAGCATTCAGAAGTTCTGCCCATTCTTCAATAGAAGAAGAAAATCTTTGACCTTCAGTCATCCATGTAATCTTTCCATCAGGATAGAAATGAGTTGTGGCATAGAATTGCATAATCATCTCATCATTCCAATTTGTCAACTTCTGACCTACAAAGTCTGCAACACCACAAGCAGTGAAACTTTCATGCACATGTGGAAAGAAATCTCTGTGCTCTTCGCTGTCAATGTACTTACAGTCAATGTATCTGGTGTCTACGACTATGGGCTTCTTGTCCATCAGCATGGTCTCATAGAAGTCCTGCTGCTCTCTGGTGTGAAATCTGGGATCTACAGCAGTTCTTCTCCTCATGGCATATGGGTCAGATTGTCTCCATAGCCTGAGACCTCTATCTTTCCTTGCCTTCATATCCTCGGCTTGAGGATGAGCATCATTATGTAGTGGCGGTTTCGACGAAGTTTCAAAGAAAATCGGGTCCTTCACCATCCGACTCACCGTGGCACATCATCCTTGTTCTTTTCAGATGCTGGAATGTTCCTGATTGTCTTCTTTGGCTTAGCAGCAGGCTTTGCTGGAGCTGCCTTGACTGGAGCAGATTGCTTGGGCTTTGAAGTGGCTCCAGCCTTGATGGCATCACCCATGAGCTTAGGCTTCTGAGGAGGCTGGGGTGCTTCCTCATCCTCATCTTCCGCTGCATCATCATCATGCACTAATCTCTTTCTCTTGGAAGTTTTCTTCACTTTGCTTGCAGCTTCTTCTCCCAAATTCAGCTTCTTGGCAACAGTTGACTGCTTGACTTTTCTGGTGCCCTTCTTAGTTTGCTGACCTTGTGGCTCTTTGGCAACAACTTTCCTCTTAGGCTTTGAGGTGACCTCTTCCTCAACGACAAAATCTGAGTCTTCATCATCTAAGTTCCTCTTCTTTCTGGCTCTGGTGGCTGCAGGAGGTAAACCACTTGGTGTACTCCTCTCACCATCATCTGATGAGCTGCTTTGGGATCGGGACTAGTGCCCGCCTCGAATATCTGCAATGGGTGTCTCGACCTGTTACGATCACACCGGCATCGACATGGCCGACAACCCGTGAATAGATAAGGTGTAGGCAGAGAAGAAGAGTCATCACAAATGCGAAGTTTTGCAAAAAAATGAGTTCAAATTCTAGTATTAGGTTTTCACAGAAGACATTTCGGTCAGACCGAGTTTAGGATTCGGTGAATCCGAAGTGTTCAAACAGAAGCATTCACACCACTTTCGGTTGGACCGAAGTGGGTTTCGGTCCTGCCAAAAACACTAGGGTTTCACAGAACTTTCATTTCGGTCACACCGATTTGCACAATTCGGTTGGACCGAAGGGTGCAGTGCAATGGCCATAGGCCAAATCGGTCATACCGAAAATGTAAAATCGGTCTCACCGAGATGTGTTCAGCGGAAACCTAACCCTAAAACTTTTACTCGAATCTAGTTCAAACGAACTAATCTGGTGTACAAGAAGATTTCAATCGTGGCAAGATACTAGGCAAACCAAACGTGCATAGAATCGGAGATGGGAGCACGAGTGGGATCAAAACTCACCCTAACTTGGTGGATTTTCTCTACGGCGGCAACGGCGCGGAGAAGATGTCCGTTGACGGCGATGGAGACCTGAGGCGAGGGCGCTGACGGCAGCGGAGATGATCCGGAGACCAAGGCGACGGCAAAGAAGGGGTGGGGGGGCGAAGCGTTTGAAGGAGAAATCAGCGCGGGCCCTCGAGTATATATACCCCTTTGTCTGTCGGTGGGACCGAAGTTGTAAAACTTCGGTGGCACCGAGATGGATAACTGCAGGCGCTTATGCACTTTGGTCACGCCAAAAATCACAACTCGGTTTCACCGAGGTGAAAGCCTAGATCAGTCTAAATGTTTTCGGTTCGACCGAGTTTGAGTGAGTTGGTCTCGACCGAAATCACTTAGAAGGTTTTGAAGTTAGCCTTTGACGGACGGGGCTCTCAGAGTGCTCCTCACTCGGAGGGTCCGAAAATGACTTGTTCAAAATTTGTGATGTAAGCATGAATAGAATTTTGAGACAAGAAAGCATAGATAGCTAGGGGAGGTACTTAGGCATTCTTGTTCATCCATTTGGTCAGAAAAATCTAAACGACCAAAACAACAAATGGATGTCTTTGAATGGATAAAATCATGCATCCAACATGCTCACACAATAAGATAGCAAATGAAATATGTGTCAAACATGCACAATCAAAACTCTAGCTACTATCACACAATTTGTCGATGACTAGGTCATCTTTATATGAGTATATTGACTTAGGAGCCAAATGAGAACATTTGATCATAGGTCATACTCATCGTTTAAGCACAAGTGGGGTTACCACTTTTACATAAAGCATTGATGTGTTCACATCATTTGAAGATGCTTTAGCTCAATTTCTTTAGAGCAAAGCTCCCCCTAGATGTGAGAACCCCTTTTAAAGGGTCAAACTAACCTTGGGTTGTCGTAGAAGACTTCATGTAGATGTTGAAGATGTGGACGCTCAATGTTGATGAAGACCATCAAGAGTTGGGAGCAATCCTTTGGATTCGGGCACTTTCAATACCTACATGGGTTAGTCCCACAAGGAGCAAACAAGTGAAAGTGCAACTAATCCCCGGGTGGTTTTGGTAATTAATAACAACATATATATCATTGAACTAATAACTTCTTGAGTATCATTTCGAAAGTTCAATGATATGGGTATGGCAATGATGAAGATGTGGACCCTCAAAATGCTAAGGAAAACATTGGCAAAAGCTCAAGACTCTATTTTTGGTTTAGTGATCCAAGATCACATTGAGTCTATAGGAAAGCCAATACTATTAAAAGGGGATGAGGTTATGATAATGATCTGGTTGCTCAAAGTGCTTAGTGATCTATCTCCCAAACTATCAGCAATCTTTCATTCCAACATATACTCATAAGTAATCTCGGTCCCACCGATTCCACAAACTCACCACACCGAGATGAACCACCTCACCATATAGCCAAACCCTAGTAATTTCGGATTTTCCGATTCCAAACTCGGTCTCACGAAACTAGTGTTGCCAAGCTTCAGAACCTTCAGAATCAAATCGGTGTCACCGAGATGATAAAGTCGGTCCCACCGAGATTGGCAAACCCTAGTCTTTGGAAGAATCGAACTCACCGAGATTGTATTTTCGGTCCCACCGAAAATCCCAACGCTCACAAGATTTGAACTTTCGGTCTCACCGAGTTGTCAACTTCGGTCCGACCGAGATTGGTCAAATGTGTGTAACGGTTGGATTTTGTGTGGAGGCTATAAATACCCTCCACCTCCTCTTCATTCGTGGAGAGAGCCATCGAAAGAACTACCACTCCTACCTTACATTTCGAGAAGAAAACTACCTACCCTTGTGTTGAGATCAAGTTGCTCCACTCCCACCATATGAAACTTGATTTCTAGCCTTCCCAAGTTGCTTTCCACTCAATCCTTTCTTCCACCACAGCCAAATCAGTGAGGAGAGTTGAGTGTTGGGGAGATTATAATTTGAAGCACAAGAGCAAGGAGTTCATCATCACCAACACCATCTATTACCTTTTGGAGGGTGGTGCCTCCTAGATTGGTTAGGTGTCGCTTGGGAGCCTCCGTCAAGATGTGGAGTTGAACCAAGAAGTTTGTAAGGGCAAGGAGATCGCCTACTTCGTGAAGATCTACCCCGAGTAAGGCTAGTCCTCTGTGGGCGTATGCCATGATGGCATAGACAAGGTTGCTTCCTCGTGGACCCTTCGTGGGTGGAGCCCTCCGTGGACTCTCGCAGCCGTTACCCTCCGTGGGTTGAAGTCTCCATCAACGTGGATTGACGATAGCACCACCTATCGGAACCACGAGAAAAATCTCCGTGTCTCCAAATTGCGTTTGCTCTTCTCCACCTCTATTTACTACATGTGCAATTTACTTTCCGCTGCCATAACTCTAGAATTGCATGTGTAGGGTGATACTTGACTTGATCATCATTGTGAACTTGCCAAAAACTTGTCTTAATCAAAAGGCTAAACTTTTAAATTATCAAGTAGTCTAATCACCCCCCCTCTAGCCATACTTTTGATCCTACAAGTGGTATCAGAGCTTTGGTCTCCATTGGATTGGTTTCCATTGCATTGGACTCCATAAGCTTGGTTTCACAACCTAAGAGAGTATGGCGTCTAGTGAGGGTAGTTTTCGTAGAGGTCCTTACTTTGATGGTTCAAACTTTGCTAGTTGGAAGCATAAAATGAAAATGCATATTCTTGGACATAACCCTTCCGCATGGGGCATTATTTGTGTTGGCTTGCAAGGTGAGTTCTTCGAGGAAGGAAAAGTTCCGGATCGCGAAGCAACAGCGGATGAATTGCAGATGTTGCAAAACAATGCTCAAGCTTGTGACATTCTCTTCAATGCTTTGTGTCCCGAGGAGTTCAACAAGATCAGCCGTCTTGAGAATGCAAAAGAGATTTGGGATACTTTGGTCGAAATGCACGAAGGTACCGAGTCCGTGAAGGAATCAAAGCTAGATGTTCTTCAAGGTCAACTTGACAAGTTCAAGATGAAGGAAGGTGAAGGAGTCGCTGAAATGTACTCTAGGCTTGCTCTCATCACAAATGAGATTGCCGGCTTAGGAAGCGAAGAAATGACCGACCGATTCATCATCAAGAAGATTCTCGAGCTTTGGATGGAAAGTATGACACCGTGTGCACTTTGATCCAAATGATGCCAAACTACAAGAATCTCAAGCCTACCAAGTCATTGGAAGAATTGTTGCTCATGAGATGACACTTAAAGATAAGGAAGAGCTTCACAACAAGTCAAGTGGTGCTTACAAAGCTACAGTTGAAGCTCCCACAACCTCAAGTGACAAGCTAGTTTCCAATGAAGAGATAAGCCTAATGGTGAAGAACTTCAACAAATTCTACAAGAGTAGAAGCAAGGAAAGAAGCTCAAAGTCTAGATCATATGATGAAAAGAGATCTTCTAGTCGTGATCGAATCTGCTACAATTGTGGAAGACCGGACACTACTCAAATGAGTGTTCGACTCCCACAAGAGAAGAGAAGAATCTCCAAGAAGAAGAAGCTCAAGAGAAGAGTCACCTCGGAAAGAAAGAAGGAGTAGAGATGATCGTTATGAACGAAGATCCTCTCGGAGAAGCAAGGATTCGGAAAGGAAAGACAAGTCATCAAGGAGCTACACAAGAAGAAAACATCAAGCTCATGTTGGTGAATGGGTCTCCGCTCCGACTCCGACAATCACTCCGAAGAAGCTATCACTCCAACTCCGAATACTGTCAAGATGAAGGTGTTGCCGGTCTTGCTCTCGTATCCTCCAACTTCAACTCCTATGACATATTTGATTCACCAAATGAGGGAATTGGAAGATGCTTCATGGCTAAAGGCCCCAAGGTATCACATCCTGAATTTATTGACTTTGATAGTGATGAGGATGACTTGCTTGGTGAAGATGAGCTTTTACATGACAAAGCTAGTGAGCCTAGTAATGATGAACATGCTAGTAGTCTTTATAGTCGAGAAGAGTCGAATGACAATGCTATGAAGGAGATTGAGCGTCTAACTAAAGAACTAAATACTCTTAAGTTAGCTCATGAAACAACTCAAGAAGATCATAGAGAGCTCCTAAGATCTCATGAGAAGCTACGCTTCGAGAAGCTCAATCTAGAGCAAGAACATGAGTTTCTAAAAGCTATCAATGACGATCTTCGAAAGAAGAGTTCTTCATATCTTGCCAAACGACTTCTCTTGTCTAATTTCTTTCCACCTATTAAAACTAAGCATGACAAGCATAAGAAAAATTCTTCATCTAGAAACAACATAATTGGTTCTAGTAATTCTCTTGATTCCACTAACAATGTTTCAAGCCAAGTTTCACTTGAGCAAGAAAATAGTTTATTGAAAGGGATTATAGAGAAAGGTGTCTACAAGAGCCTTGCCGGAAGCAAGAACTTTGAGGAAATTGTTCGCAAGCAAGGAAGGCACCGGAAGAATCAAGGAATTGGTTTTGAGCGAAAGTTCAACGCCGAGGGTGTTGAATGGGAAGAAGGTCAATATCCCACTCCAAAGTTTGTTTCTCAAAAGGAGAAGTATGATCCTACTTCTTCCAATGTGGAACAAGCTCAAGATGATCTTCCACCACAAGACCACAAGCTAAAAGGCAAGGACAAGCTTCAAGAGGAGATTGATGCATTTATTGAAGCACCCAAGGCCATGGTCAAGTGGGTTCCCAAGGAAACTTCAAGTTCTACTTCGACAAGCTCAACTACTACCCCAAGGATTCCCATCAAGATGATGTGGATCCCGAAGAAGAAGAACTAGAGAGTTCTTGAGGGTGACTCCGCCAACATACTTCACTCACATTCATTTTGGCAAAAACTTGTGCAATCAACTTCCACATCTTGCACTAGTTCATGGAGTCACAAACCCTCTTGTTGTTAAGTCAAGGGACAAGGTAATCATTGCATTCGTGGACATCATCTATTGTGTACTTCAATCTATGTCCATGGATATCCTTGTTTGTTCCTTGTGGGACTAACCCATGTAGGTATTGAAAGTGCCCAAATCCAAAGGATTGCTCCCAACTCTTGATGATCTTCATCAACATTGAGCATCCACATCTTCAACATCTACATGAAGTCTTCTACGACAACCCAAGGTTAGTTTGACCCTTTAAAAGGGGTTCTCACATCAAGGGGGAGCTTTGCTCTAAAGAAATGAGCTAAAGCATCTTCAAATGATGTGAACACATTAATGCTTTATGTAAAATTGGTAACCCCACTTGTGCTTAAATGATGAGTATGACCTATGATCAAATGTTCTCATTTGACTCCTAAGTCAATATACTCATATATAGATGACCTAGTCATCGCCAAATTGTGTGCTAGTAGCTAGTGTTTTGTTTGTGCATGTTTGACACATATTTCATTTGCTATCTTATTGTGTGAGCATGTTGGATGCATGATTTTATCCATTCGAGGACATCCATTTGTTGCTTTGGTCTTTTTGGATATTTTCTTTTTGACCAAATGGAAGGACAAGAATGCCTAAGTTCCTCCCCTAGCTATCTATGCTTTCTTGTCTCAAAATCTATTCATGCTTATATCACAAACTTTGGACAAGTCTTTTTGGACAGACCGAGTGAGGAGCACTCGAGCCACCGATCCGTCAAAAGCTTAAATTCCAAAACCTTCTAAGTATTTTCGGTCAAACCAACCCACTCAAATCGGACGCACCAAATCACTTGGATTGATCTAGGTTTTCACCTCGGTGAAACCGAGTTACAAATTTCGGCGTGATCAAGTGAGTAATCGCTTGCGATTAACCATCTCGGTGCCACCGAAGTTTTCAACTCGGTCCCACCGACACCAAGGGTATATATACCGAGGGCAGCGCTGTTGATTCTTTCTTCAAACCGCCTCGCCCCAAACCCTTTCTTTGCCGTCGCCGTGGTCTCCGGATCGCCTCCGTCGTCGCTCAGGCGCCCTCGCCATGGTCTCCGTCGCCGTCACGGTCAATCTCACCGCGCCGTTGCAGCGGTGAGAAACTCCACCAAGTTAGGGTGAGTTTCGATCCCTCTCGTGCTTCAACCTCCGATTCAATGCACGATAGGTTTGCCTAGCTTCTAGACACGATTGAGATCTTCCTATCCAGCAGATTTGTTCTTAGAACAAAATTCGAGTAAAAGTTTTAGGTTAGGTTTCCGCGAATACATCTCGGTGTGACCGATTCTACATTCTCGGATCGACCGATTTGGCCTCTGCCATTGCCTTTGCACTTTTCGGTCCAACCGAAGGTTGTGCAAATCGGTCCGACCGAAATGAGGATTTAGTGAAACCCTAGAGTTCTCGGCTAGACGAAACCCATTTCGTCCAACCGAAAGTGGTGTGAATGGTTCTGTCAAGACACTTGGATTCACCGAATTTTAGACTCGGTCGACCAAATGCATTCTGTGAAAACCTAAAACTGAAATTTGAACTCATTCTTTTGCAAAATCTTCGCAGTTTGTGATAACTCTTCTATTCGCCTATACCATATCTATTCACAGTTGTCACCATGTCGATGCCG
Organism: Aegilops speltoides; assembly: GCA_021437245.1. Classification (NCBI taxonomy): domain Eukaryota; kingdom Viridiplantae; phylum Streptophyta; class Magnoliopsida; order Poales; family Poaceae; genus Aegilops; species Aegilops speltoides. The sequence continues at coordinate 11,586 of JAHHZJ010001055.1, read as the reverse complement.
GTGACAGCCGAACAGTCTGAATCACCAATTGAGATTCCAGAGGCGGGCACTAGTCCCGAAGCCAAGAACTTTTCTCGATGATGGTGAGAGGAGCACACCAAGTGGTTTGCCTCCTGCTGCCACCAGGGCCAGGAAGAAGAGGAATTCTGATGAAGAGGACTCTGACTTTGTTGCTGAGGAAGAGATTTCTTCTAAGCCTAAGAAGAAAGTGGTTGCCAAAGAGCATCAAGGGCAACAAACCAAGAAAGGCACCGGCAAAGTGAAGAAGTCCACAGTTGCCAAGAAGTTGAGCATGGAAGAAGAAACATCCAGCAAGGTAAAGAAAACTTCCAAGAGGAAGAGGATTGTACATGATGAAGCAGCTGATGAAGATTCTGATGAGGAAGCACCCCAGCCCCCTCCTCAGAAGCCTAAGTTGATGGGAGATGCCATCGAGGCGGGAGCACCTACAAGGTCTAAGCCATCACTCCAAAGAAAGGCAGCTCAAGCCAAGCCTGCTGCCAAGCCAAAGAAAACAAAGGAGAAACATTCCTGCTTCAGAGAAGAAGAAGGACAATGTGCCACCAAATGAGTCAAAGATGAGGCACATGTATTGTCAAACTCGCATGTAAACCGCCATCCACAATGATGCTCATCCTCGAGCTGAAAACATGAAGGAAAGGAAGGACAAAGTTCTCAGGCTATGGAGGCAAGTTGATCCATATGCCACCAGGAGAAGGACAGCTGTTGACTCAAGGTTCCACACCAGAGAGCAACAAGATTTCTATGAGACAGTGCTTATGGACAAGAAGCCCATTGTTGCTGACACTCGATATGTTGACTGGGCATATATTGATAGTGAAGAGCACAGAGACTACTTCCCACATGTGCATGAGAGCTTCACTGCATGTGGTGTTGCTGAGTTCGTTGGTCAGAAGCTGACAGCTTGGAATGATGAGATGATCATGCAATTCTATGCCACACTCATTTCTATCCAGATGGCGAATTGTATGGATGATCAAGGCGTAGATTCTCTTCAACAGTTGAAGAGTGGGCAGCACTGCTAAATGCTCCAGTATCAAAAGATGATGATGTTGATGTCTATGGAATTCCCAAGAAAAATCATGAGTCTATGAAGAACATGTATAATGAGGTACCAGCCAAGGATGTAGAGATTTGGAAGCTCGGCTCAGTGTATCATCTCCAGGCAGGTCTCCCAACCACTAACACTATTCTGAGGCATACCTTGATGCCCAAGTCTGGAGATCATCGCATGATAAGAGGCTATTCTATCAACATGCTGCACATACTAGATCAGAAGGCACCTTTCAAGGTGATGGACCTGATAGTTGAGACTATCAAGAGGACTGCAGCAGACCAGAAGAGGTCATGTGGGTTTGCCCCGCACATTCAGATGCTCATCAATGCCAAGTTTGGCACGGGCACCTACTTGTTGGATAGACCCCACTTGCCACTGCAGCCTGAGCATGAGGATAATGAAGTTGTGATGACTGAGGATGATCCCACGCCTGTGAAGGTCAAGCTAAGTCCGAAGCTGCCAAACAAGCCAAAGTCGAGAAGGAAGCAGCGGCAGCAGCAGCAGCTAAACCCAAGAGCGTTGGAGAGCAGCTCCTTGAAGCTACCGGAGGATTGAACTACGCTGCCAGCATAGTGCGTCTCGGGAGAGTCTTGAGAGGATAGTTGAAGACAAGTTCCATGCTCGATGTCAAGTCGATCAAGTGCAAGTCATTGTCAACAAGCTTGAGGCAGATATCGAGGAAGCCAAGAGGGAGAAGGCGAGCTCATGAAGGAGATGGAAGGTGATTTAGTCCAGATGACTATGAGCAGCCTGCTCGAGTTCCCACAAGACCCAGATCACCTGCTATTCCAAAGGATGACCCTGGGCTACTACATCAAGACACCTCCCACAGCTCCATCGGTTCCAGCTCCAGCTCCAAAGTGTCCACTCCTCCGGCTCCACAGACTTCACCAAGCCTTTGCGAGATGCAGCTATCTCCACTCCATCAACCTGCAGCAGAGCCGCCACAGAGTCCCTAGTGACGTTTAGCTCTATACCTTTCGAACTTTTGGTAACTTGTTGCCAAAGGGGGAGAAATTGTATAGATCATAGGACTTCGAGAGAGAGAGTGCTTGCTTTTGCTCTTTCGTTTGCAGTTTTCTTTGAGATACTTTTGAGTTTTCCGAGACATTCCGTGTGTTTGATACTACGTTTGCTCTACTTTGATGAGTGCTTGATCATACTATGCCTTAATGTGTGCTTAATGCTTATCATATGCTATTCATATCTTGTATGATCATTTACTCATGTCTTGGTGATTGGGTGCATGTTATTCATTCTTATCATTTTGTGCGCTCCACCAAGATGTATGTGACATGGAAGAGTGACCCATGATCCTAATCGATTGTGCATTTGCATTCAAACGCAAATCTTAAATAATGCACAAATTTAGGGGGAGCTCTTGCTTATCACATACTTCTCAAAGCGACGATATTATTCATTGATTATATCATTTGTCGAAGCTTTGATCTATATGTTGTCATCAATTACCAAAAAGGGGGAGATTGAAAGTGCAACTAATCCCCGGGTGGTTTTGGTAATTAATAACAACATATATATCATTGAACTAATAACTTCTTGAGTATCATTTCAGAAAGTTCAAGATATGGGTATGGCAATGGTGAAGATGTGGACCCCTCAAAATGCTAAGCAAAACATTGGCAAAAGCTCAAGACTCTATTTTTGGTTTAGTGATCCAAGATCACATTGAGTCTATAGGAAAGCCAATACTATTAAAAGGGGATGAGGTTATGATAATGATCTGGTTGCTCAAAGTGCTTAGTGATCTATCTCCCAAACTATCAGCAATCTTTCATTCCAACATATACTCATAAGTAATCTCGGTCCCACCGATTCCACAAACTCACCACACCGAGATGAACCACCTCACCATATAGCCAAACCCTAGTAATTTGGATTTTCCGATTCCAAACTCGGTCTCACCGAAACTAGTGTTGCCAAGCTTCTGTAACCTTCTGTAATCAAATCGGTGTCACCGAGATGATAAAGTCGGTCCCACCGAGATTGGCAAACCCTAATCTTTGGAAGAATCGGACTCACTGAGATTGTATTTTCGGTCCCACCGAAAATCCCAATGTTCACAAGATTTGAACTTTCGGTCTCACCGAGTTGTCAACTTCGGTCTGACCGAGATTGGTCAAATGTGTGTAACGGTTGGATTTTGTGTGGAGGCTATAAATACCCCTCCACCTCCTCTTCATTCGTGGAGAGAGCCATCGAAAGAACTACCACTCCTACCTTACATTTCGAGAAGAAAACTACCTACCCTTGTGTTGAGATCAAGTTGCTCCACTCCCACCATATGAAACTTGATTTCTAGCCTTCCCAAGTTGCTTTCCACTCAATCCTTTCTTCCACCACAGCCAAATCAGTGAGGAGAGTTGAGTGTTGGGGAGATTATCATTTGAAGCACAAGAGCAAGGAGTTCATCATCACCAACACCATCTATTACCTTTTGGAGGTGGTGCCTCCTAGATTGGTTAGGTGTCGCTTGGGAGCCTCCGTCAAGATGTGGAGTTGAACCAAGAAGTTTGTAAGGGCAAGGAGATCGCCTACTTCGTGAAGATCTACCCCGAGTAAGGCTAGTCCTCCGTGGGCGTATGCCATGATGGCATAGACAAGGTTGCTTCTTCGTGGACCCTTCGTGGGTGGAGCCCTCCGTGGACTCTCGCAGCCGTTACCCTCCGTGGGTTGAAGTCTCCATCAACGTGGATTGACGATAGCACCACCTATCGGAACCACGAGAAAAATCTCCGTGTCTCCAAATTGCGTTTGCTCTTCTCCACCTCTATTTACTACATGTGCAATTTACTTTCCGCTGCCATAACTCTAGAATTGCATGTGTAGGGTGATACTTGACTTGATCATCATTGTGAACTTGCCAAAAACTTGTCTTAATCAAAAGGCTAAACTTTTAAATTATCAAGTAGTCTAATCACCCCCCCTCTAGACATACTTTCGATCCTACAACAAGGATATCCAGTGACATAGATTGAAGTTCACAATAGATGATGTCCATGAAAGCAATGATTACCTTGTCCCTTGACTTACCAACAAGAGGGTTTGTGACTCCATGAACTAGTGCACAATGTGGAAGTTGGTTGCACAAGTTTTTGCCAAAATGAATGTGAGTGAAGTATGTTGGCGGAGTCACGCTCAAGAACTCTCTAGTTCTTCTTCTTCGGGATCCACATCATCTTGATGGGAATCCTTGGGGTTGTAGTTGAGCTTGACGAAGTAGAACTTGACGTTTCCTTGGGAACCCACTTGACCATGGCTTGAGGTGCTTTAACAAATGCATCAATCTCCTCTTGAAGCTTGTCCTTGCCTTTTAGCTTGTGGTCTTGTGGTGGAAGGTCATCTTGAGCTTGTTCCACATTGGAAGAAGTAGGATCATACTTCTCCTTTTGAAGAACAAACTGTGGAGTAGGATATTGACCTTCTTCCCATTCAACACCCTCGGAGTTGAACTTTCTCTCAAAACCAATTCCTTAATTCTTCCGGTGCCTTCCTTGCTTGCGAACAATTTCCTCAAAGTTCTTGCTTCCGGCAAGGCTCTTGTAGACACCTTTCTCTATAATCCCTTTCAATAAACTATTTTCTTGCTCAAGTGTAACTTGGCTTGAAACATTGTTAGTGGAATCAAGAGAACTACTAGAAGCAACAACATTAGATTTAGCATGGTTATTGTTACTACTAGAGAAAGAATTTTTCTTATGCTTGTCATGCTTAGTTTTAATGGGTGGCAAGAAATTAGACAAGAGAAGTCGTTTGGCAAGATATGAAGAACTCTTCTTTCGAAGATCGTCATTGATTGCTTTTAGAAACTCATGTTCTTGCTCTAGAGTGAGCTTCTCGAAGCGTAGCTTCTCATGAGATCTTAGGAGCTCTCTATGATCTTCTTGAGTTGTTTCATGAGCTAACTTAAGAGTGTTTAGTTCTTTAGTTAGACGCTCAATCTCCTTCATAGCATTGTCATTCGACTCTTCTCGACTATAAAGACTACTAGCATGTTCATCATTACTAGGCTCACTAGATTTATCAAGCAAGAGCTCATCTTCACCAAGCAAGTCATCCTCATCACTATTGAAGTCAATGAATTCAGGGTGTGATACCTTGGGGCCTTTAGCCATGAAGCATCTTCCAATTCCCTCATTTGGTGAATCAAATAAGTCATAGGAGTTGGAGTTGGAGGATACGAGAGCAAGACCGCAACACCTTCATCTTGGTGTAGTCGGAGTTGGAGTGATAGCTTCTTTCGGATTGATTGTCGGAGTCGGAGCCGGAGACCCATTCACCTACATGAGCTTGATGTTTTCTTCTTGTGTAGCTCCTTGATGACTTGTCTTTCCTCTCCGAATCCTTGCTTCTCCGAGAGGGTCTTCGTTCATAACGATCATCTCTACTCCTTCTCTCTTTCCGAGGTGATTCATCTCTTGAGCTTCTTCTTCTTGGAGATTCTTCTCTTCTCTTGTGGGGAGCCGTACACTCATTTGAGTAGTGTCCGGGTCTTCCACAATTGTAGCAGTTTCGATCACGACTAGAAGATCTCTTTTCATCATATGATCTAGACTTTGAGCTTCTCTCTTTGCCTCTACTCTTGTAGAATTTGTTGAAGTTCTTCACCATTAGGCTTATCTCTTCATTGGAAACTAGCTTGTCACTTGAGGTTGTGGGAGCATCACTTGTAGCTTTGTAAGCACCACTTGACTTGTTGTGAAGCTCTTCCTTATCCTTAAGTGTCATCTCATGGGCAACACTTCTTCCAATGACTTCGGTTGGCTTGAGATTCTTGTAGTTTGGCATCATTTGGATCAAGGTGCACACGATGTCATACTTTCCATCCAAAGCTCTGAGAATCTTCTTGATGATGAATCGGTCGGTCATTTCTTCGCTTCCTAAGCCGGCAATCTCATTTGTGATGAGAGCAAGCCTAGAGTACATTTCAGCGACTCCTTCACCTTCCTTCATCTTGAACTTGTCAAGTTGACCTTGAAGAACATCTAGCTTTGATTCCTTCACGGACTCGGTACCTTCGTGCATTTCAACCAAAGTATCCCAAATCTCTTTTGCATTCTCAAGGCGGCTGATTTTGTTGAACTCCTCGGGACACAAAGCATTGAAGAGAATGTCACAAGCTTGAGCATTGTTTTGCAACATCCACAATTCTTCCGTTGTAGCCACGATCCGAACTTTTCCTTCCTCGAAGAATTCACCTTGCATACCAACACAAATAATGCCCCATGCAGCTGGGTTATGGCCAAGAATATGCATTTTCATTTTATGCTTCCAACTAGCAAAATTTGTACCATCAAAGTAAGGACCTCTCTGAAAATTACCCTCACTAGACGCCATACTCTCCTAGGTTGTGAAACCAAGCTTATGGAGTCCAATGCAATGGAAACCAATACAATGGAGACCAAAGCTCGATACCACTTGTAGGATCGAAAGTATGTCTAGAGGGGGTGATTAGACTACTTGACAATATAAAAATTATGCCTTTTGACAAAGATCAGTTTTTGGCAGATTCACAATTATGATCAAGTCAAGCATCACCCTACACATGCAATTCTAGAGTATAGGCAGCGGAAAGTAAATTGCACATGTAGTAAAGAGAGGTGGAGAAGAGCAAACGCAATTTTGGAGACGCGGTGATTTTTTTCGTGGTTCCGATAGGTGGTGCTATCGTACTTCCACGTTGATGGAGACTTCAACCCACGGAGGGTAACGGCTGCGAGAGTCCACGGAGGGCTCCACCCACGAAGGGTCCACGAAGAAGCAACCTTGTCTATGCCATCATGGCCTACGCCCACGGAGGGCTAGCCTTACTCGGGGTAGATCTTCACGAAGTAGGCGATCTCCTTGCCCTTACAAACTTCTTGGTTCAACTCCACATCTCGACGGAGGCTCCCAAGCGACACCTAACCAATCTAGGAGGCACCACCTCCAAAAGGTAATAGATGGTGTTGATGATGATGAACTCCTTGCTCTTGTGCTTCAAATGATAATCTCCCCAACACTCAACTCTCCTCACCGATTTGGCTGTGGTGGAAGAAAGGATTGAGTGGAAAGCAACTTGGGAAGGCTAGAGATCAAGCTTCATATGGTGGGAGTGGAGCAACTTGATCTCAACACAAGGGTAGGTAGTTCTCTTCTCGAAATGTAAGGTAGGAGTGGTAGTTCTTTCGATGGCTCTCTCCACGAATGAAGAGGGGTGGAGGGTATTTATAGCCTCCACACAAAATCCAACCGTTACACACATTTGACCAATCTCGGTGGGACCGAAGTTGACAACTCGGTGAGACCGAAAGTTCAAATAATGTGAGCGTTGGGATTTTCGTGGGACCGAAAATACAATCTCGGTTAGTCCGATTCGTGTAAAGACAGGAGCTTGCCAATCTCGGTGGGACCGACTTCATCATCTCGGTGACACCGATTTGATGATGAAGGTTCTGAAGCTTGGCAACTCAAGTTTCGTGAGACCGAGTTCGAATCGGAAAATCCGAGATTTCTAGGGTTTGGCTTTATGGCTGAGGTGGTTCATCTCGGTGTGGTGAGTTTGGAATATCGGTGGGACCGAGATTACTTATGAGTGTATATGGCGGTGAAAGTTGCTGATAGTTTAGGAGATGTATCACTAAGCACTTTGAGCAACCAGATCATCATCATAACCTCATCCCCTTTTAATAGTATTGGCTTTCCTATGGACTCAATGTGATCTTGGATCACTAAACCAAAAATGGAGTCTTGAGCTTTTGCCAATGCTTGCCTTAGCATTTTGAGGGGTCCACTTCTTCAGTCCTTGCCATACCCATATCACTGAACTTTCTGAAATGATTCTCAAGTAACTATTAGTTCAATGATATATATGTTGTTATTAATTACCAAAACCACCCGGGGATTAGTTGCACTTTCAACTACACAATCTTGTTGCTAGTGTAGTAAGATATGACGATAACAAATGATGTTGTGCGCATGTCAACTACTCCTATATGTAACATAGTACTTCTTTTTATTTGTCCGGTCGTGAATGAGCAGTGAGATCAATGTTAATGAACTAGGTCCACAAATAAGACGGAGAGTACGGTGCTACAGTACTCCACGAAACATGAACCATATGAAGCGCATCCTATAGTGTTAGACAGGGTGTATGAAGGGTGCATGGGATGGGAGCAAAAGTTCCCTTCTCGACCCACTTTTGGGTGTTTGGAAGAGTGCATGAAGGGTGCATGAGTCCACACTAGTATGTTGACAAAAATACACGAAGAGGAAACAACTATATTGAGATGAGAATGCAACCAAACGCACCCACACGCTTTGTGCTACAGTGACTGATCCGCACCGTCTGAGTTTTATCCAACGGTCATGTTGCGCCGAGACATGGACATGCCCATGCAGAGGGCGCCTAAATACCACCGAAGTCCCTCTGCTTCTCGAGGTGCACGACGTTGGTGATGCATGGTGCAACCGCCCGCAGAGCACGCTCCCGGTCGACAGGAGCCAGCTCATCAAAGACAGCTTCCAATGGCATGAATGGATTCCAGTGACGGAGCCCTGAAAGGATTCGACCGACAACGGCGACGGCAGCACGCAACCCCTCCTTGTCCAGCTCAGCCCCCACCATCGCGTGGAGACGGCTCAGCTCCTCGGAGATATAGGTGAAGAAGGAGACCAGGTCAGGAAGCCGCAGCTCGTTGAAGTCGACCGGGTGGTCGAACGGGTTTAGCCCAACGGCCGGCATTGTCGCGCTGGCACGACGGTAGGCATCGCGCAGCCGCAACACGTGCGTGGCAACTTGGTTCACCAAGTGGCTGAGGCGATCCTGGACCTCGTCATGATCGGCCCGCTCGCGCTGCAGCCGGCTCACCTGACGGCCTATCGTACCTCCCGCTTTCTGAAGCAATGCTGTCGGTGCCTCGAGCATCTTTGTGGTGGACGCCTGCCGCTTTTGAAGCTCCGTGAACTTCCACACATAACGGAGGAGCATGGCACTCCTCTCCTCCTTGAGCTCACGGAGCTCCACGTCCTTGGCCCTGAGCTCCGCATCCTTGGCATGGAGCTCCTGGGTCAGCCGCCTCACCTCGGACTCCGTGATCTGCTGCGCCGCCATGGCACCAGGTAGAAGCAATGGGGAGAGGAAGCAAAGGGGAAAAACAGCTGAAAGGCAATGCAATCTACGGGAAGGCGGAGGGAGCCAGCCAAAGAGCGGGGAATCTTTTGGTTTTCACCACGGTAAAACACCAATCGACGACTTCTCACATCGAGGAGCAAGGGTTTTACAGTAGTCATCGTGACTAATTGCTACCGCGCTTCTCCGTCAATCAAAAAAATTAAAAAACCTGCCGCACCTACTCCCGTCAATCAAAAAATTAAAAATCCTGCCGCACCCAAACACCAGAGCAACGCCGCGGTGGATATTTAAATTTATCTGCCGGCAAGTAGATAAAAAAAGGGGTTAAAAAACAAATGTGGCGGCGGCCTAGCTAATCGGTCGAACTAGCCCAACTAGCTAGCCACCGTGCTTCACTGATGTACTCTGTGGGAAAGGTGGTCTTTCGTGATTTGACGACTCATTTACTTGCTTTGGCGCTATGACCGAGGAGGACCCAGAAAACGCACGGTAGGGCGTCCCACGTCAGGAAGAATATATGCGTGCACCACCCGGGAGGACCCCGAAACCGTGCGGTAGGGTGTGCCACGTCTCGGCACGGAGGAAAAATGTGCATGTGAAAATATACTGTATCAGACGTAGTACCTATGGTTCGACCTCAGGACCCAGCCAGTCGGTCGAAAACACCCCACAAGACACACAACTTCATCATGCAAACATGGCACGGTTAGCTCCGTCTCGACCACCCACAACGTCTCTTGTTCTAGGCGGTTCTTCTATTTTCCAAGCTTTTTTTAGTTGTAATAACACCATGGCTAGGGCCGCTCTTCGTGTGTGCCCGTGCAAAGGTTAGACGATGGAGAGAAGAGAGATTGAGATCGCAGACCTGGGACCCACCCGTAAGTGAGACAACGGCCATGCACGTGTTAACGAGGCACTCCCTCTACTCTACTCAATGCAAGTACTGTATAAAATCAAGTTATGGGACAAAGCCAACAACCGTTCGTTTTTTCAGGCTATCGACTTATGCTTTGTAATCCAGGTTGCCAGTTCGAATCTCGTCTTTCAGATTTGTTAGTTTTAGGTCCAAATTTGATTAATGACAAGAGGGACCCCCATGTGTTGTTCCGATATTTCAGTGTTGGATGGTTTTTTTGAACAAACACTTTGCGCGGTTAGACAAGTAACGGCACAAGTTACACGTATTTTGCAAGTTTACGAACAAAAATGACAGCGGCATAGAATATCGCATCCACCCCACAGCTTAGATACTATGGTGATACGAGTTTTTACACCGTTGGAAGTGAGATCCAATGGCTTGGGAGTAGTCTTTGTAATTATGCACAATTTCCAAACTCTCCAAAGTTCTTTTTGCAAATAAAACATTTAGGCCTCGTGTGTGCCGCTGCATCTTCGATCCAACGGCTCCCTGGTGCTCATATTAGGTGCTCCCCGTAGCTTAATTACCCGCTATGGTGATATGAGCATCTAGGTCGTATGATCAGTGATCAGATGGCACATGCATAGTACTTGTACTTTCTGCGCATTTCCCACACTCTATCAGCCGTATATTGCAAAAACATTCAAACCTCCTACTGTGGGCCGTTAGATCTCAGTGAACTTGTATCACCATAGAATCTATGGTGCAGGAGCACCTCATACTCTCCCGTGCGAGAAAACATAAGGTGCTATCGCAGCCTGGATGCTACGGTGATACGAGCTTGGAGGTCGTTTGATCTGAGATCCAATGGTATCTGAGCATTCTTTGTGCTTGTAAGTAGTGCCGAACTCTTTTGGGGCTTTTCTGCAAACAACCATTCGAACCACCGAGGAGGTGTTGGGTCAGAAATCCAACGCCTCCGAAGAGCTTGTATCACCAAAGCATCTAAGGTGTGGTGGCACATGATATTCTTACATATAGCAGAATATGATGTCCTCCTTCATCTTAGATGCTACGGTGATACAAGCTTCGAGGTCGTTGGATATGGGATCAAATGGCATCTAAGTAGCTTTTGTACAAATTGTGTGCAATTCTCAAACTCATCAAGGTTTCCTGCAAAAAAATTAAGACACATCATGTGAGCTGCTATATCTCAGATCTACAAGCTCCAAGCAACTCGTATCGGCGGGGGCACATGATATTCACCCAGGGAGGAGGGGTGGGGGGGGTGCACAACCAATCGGTGGTTGGGAGGGTGGGGACAAATATCATCTAAACAACCCTAAACAGAGCTCCACAATTTTATCTAAGGTCAAGGGTTGACCCCCGACAATCATAGCTCCGCCTAAACACAACATTTGCATGTACTGTAGTACTAGACTTAATATTCATGTTTCAGTTTCATGTTCATTTTAAATATTGAACTGAGGACCATGGATGTCTTACATTTTACTCCTT
>JAHHZJ010001054.1:0-46766 GCA_021437245.1 Aegilops speltoides | reverse complement strand
GACGGAGGACTAGGAACAAGCCCGTGTTCACCCAAGATGAGGCTTTCCGATTCCTTCCGTATGCATGTAAGGCATATGATGGCGACTACTATCATAAACATATCAAACTCCAATAGCATGAAATCATCCATATGCACTCATGAGTATGAACATATCACCACAAAAAAATAACGGATACACCATGTCGAGGTGGGGTTGTAACCGCGTCAAATAACACACACAATATTATGCCAGGGTTCAGAATGCTTGCCTTCAAATTGAGGAGAGGCAGGGTGCTTCCCAAGACTTTTGAAAGTTTTCTTCTTCTTCAAAATCCTATTTTTCAAAATATTCAAATTAACCCTTAGTTTCAAAACAGTACAAAAAAGTTGTCTGAAATTTTTTCAAATAAATATGAAAATAAGCTAGACAAAATTTGAGGAAGGTAGGAAAAAGAATCAACTCATTTGGACTTATATTTAAAAAGTTATAGCCAGTCAAAGTTTTGGTCAAATTTTGTTTTTTAAAAATAAAACAGAAAAAGAAAAATGTTTCGGAAACTAAACACGCCGAAGGCGAACTCTGGGTTTACGTCTTCACTTAATCCCTGCTGTGGATCGGCTCAGGGTCACCGACAAGGTCCAGGGTCCCACCGGTCGCTGACCAGCTGCCTCCTCCTCTCCTCGCCTCGAGCGGAGGCGGACTCGCGATCGCCACGGTGATTGGCGCCTCGCTGGGCCCGAGGGCGGGATGGATCTGCCAGTCAGGCGGTCGGTCCCGGTGGTCGCTAGGCAGGTGGGGACGGAGAGAGTCGCCGGCGGCGAGCTCCGCGGCGGAGGTGGCCTCGGGAGGTTTGGGGCTTCTGGCTATGGTGGTTCCCAATCGCGTTTGAGGGTCTGAGAGGCTCCGCAAGGTTGAGGGTAAGAGAATGGTGGCACTGGGAGGGCTAGGGGCTCCGGCTACGGCAAATTTAGCCGAGGCACAACGACGGACGAAGTTGCCGGAGGTGGAGAAGATGTTGGTTTCAGAAGAATTTGAGTGGGGGGTTGCACTCTATGGCTTGCCTGAGGATGCTCGAGCAAGGTCTGGGGCCATTTATAGCCAGGGAAGGTCGGTTCTGCCGCTGCTGGGGATAAGATCGCTGGCCGACCACTTCTGTTGCGGCAGAGCGATGTGGCGATGGCCGGAGCAGGGTCGGTGTTAGCGGACAGGCATGGAGATAAGGACGGCCTGCTCACGAGGGCAGCTGGCGAGGAGTTGTGGCTCGGTCGGCGCTGTCCATGGAAGAGGCATACTATGGACGCCTGCGTGCCGCCAAGAGGGCCCTGTCAGCGGCGCTGTAGGGCGCCAGGGGCGGCTTGGAGTGTTCTGGCGAGTGGTCGAGGGCGGGCGGCTCGCAGGGCAAAGGCCGTGGCGCTGGGTAGCTAACGCGGCGTTTATGCGTTGGCTATAGAACGTGGCGCCTGGCGCGCCAGAAAGCACGCACGCGACATGCTCGACAGAATGCTAGGGTGGCCTAGAGTGCTTGAGCGAGGCTGGCAATTAACAGGATTAGGTTAGAGTTTGCAAGGAGATTAATGGACATGGTTGTTAGGTCAGGGGACCAAGTTTATAATGCAAATTAAAATTCATGCCAAAACTGGCCGTGCACACAAAGTGTTTGCCAGAATGCCAAGGGAATCTAGGCAACTCTTGGGGTGGCCAAAAATTCCAGATCAGGGTCTCTTTAGGCTTAGAAGATTGTGGCAAGGTTGGTTTGGCAAAAACAGAAACTTGTTAGTGCAAGTTTTTGACAAAATCAAATCTGGACAGAAAGAAAATGGCATTATTGCAAGCACTAAAAATATTCCAATGGACCCAATCTCCTGGACTTAAGGGTCTGGTAGGGTGTACTACAAGCAGGAGAAAGCTCATGGTCACTAGGGCAAAAATAATTAGGGATGCAGTAGAAAACACCCAACTGGGCCAGAGAGCAAACGAGGATGATTTGCTCAAAATTATCAAAGAGCATCAGTGTGTTAATGCATAAAGTTGAATAATATACTACTACTAACATCCCAAAATTATGGTGGAGGCTTTAGAGAAATAATTAACTAGGTTGTAGTGCAATTTGATCAACTGGACCAGTTTTGAAAACTTGGGGTAGAGCTCAAAATATCCAATGGATAAGAGATATTTTTGCTCCAGAGTGATTTAAAAACACCACATGACATCCCCAAATTTTGGTGAAAATTTTAGAGCTTTTATCAAATGGTTGCAGTGCAAAAGAGGCTCTAAAACATATAAAAATCACTTTAAAAGAATAAAGCTAAAAAAATAATTATGCAAATACATCCACTGATACAAGAATTGTTTTTCTTGAGGGGGTATACAAGCCCAATGATAATCTTGGAAAGTTTTTACTTGGGGCAAAAACTTCACAATACGAAAGAAATAGGGGTTCTGAAATAAAAAGAAAATCCAGAAAGCAAACATTTTAAACTCCTGGCAAAATTTTGATAATCAAAACATGGTTAAATTTTTGGGGAGTTACACTTTGCCAAGGCAATTGCACCAGTATAGTCACAAAAGATTTTTATTGGACCCGATGCACTAGGTACGGCACCTAGATCGGATATGAACTCCTTCATCCAGACTCCTTCATTTGCTGCTTTTATTGATCCGCTTTGTTTAGAACTGCACCAACCGACAGCTCCACTGCTCAATATAAACACGATCCGGTTTGCGATTTAGAATCATCCGATCGTCAAAGCTTGCATCGACGTAACCATTTTCGACTAGCTCTTTGTCACCTCCATAAATGAGAAACATATCCTTAGTCCTTTTCGTATTTCAGATGTTCTTGACCGCTGTCCAAAGGATCCACCTGGATTACTTTGGTACCTCCTCGCTAAACTAATAGCAAGGCACACATCAGTCTTGTACACAAGATTGCATACATGATAGAGCCTATGGTGAAAGCATAGGGAACTTCTTTCATTTTCTCTCTATCTTCCAAAGTGGTCGGGCATTGAGTCCGACTCAATTTCACACCTTGTATTACAGGCAAGAACCCTTTCTTTGCTTGATCCATTTTGAACTTTTTCAAAACTTTATCAAGGTATGTACTTTGTGAAAGTCCAATTAAGCGTCTTGATCTATCTCTATAGATCTTGATGCCTAATATGTAAGCAGCTTCACCGAGGTCTTTCATTGAAATTCTTTTATTCAAGTATCCTTTTATGCTATCCAGAAATTCTATATCATTTCCAATCAATAATATGTCGTCCACATATAATATTAGAAATACTACAGAGCTCCCACTCACTTTCTTGTAAATACATGCTTCTCCAAAAGTCTGTATAAAACCATATGCTTTGATCACACTATCAAAGTGTTTATTCCAATTCCGAGAGGCTTGCACCAGTCCATAAATGGATCGCTGGAGCTTGCACACTTTGTTAGCATCCTTTGGATCGACAAAACCTTCTGGTTGCATCATATACAACTCTTCTTCCAGAAATCCATTCAGGAATGCAGTTTTGACATCCATTTGCCGAATTTCATAATCATAAAGTGCGGAAATTGCTAACATGATTCGGATAGACTTAAGCATCGCTACGGGTGAAAAAGTCTCATCGTAGTCAACCCCTTGAACTTTTCGAAACCTTTTGCAACAATCGAGCTTTCTAGACAGGAACATTACCATCAGCCACGCCTTCTTCTTGAAGATCCATTATTCTCGATGGCTTGCCGATCATCGGGCAAGTCAACCAAAGTCCACACTTTGTTCTCATACATGGATGCCATCTCGATTTCATGGCCTCAAGCCATTTTATGGAATCAGGCTCATCATCGCTCTCATAGTTTGTAGGTTTGCCATGGTCAAGTAACATGACCTCCGAATAGGATTACCGCATCACTCGCGCGGATCTTACTCGTCGACTCCACGAGGTTCTTTCGTAACTTGATCTGAAGTTTCATGATCAACATCATTAGCTTCCTCACTTATTGGTGTAGCCGCCACAGGAACCGGTTTTTGTGATGAACTATTTTCCAATAAAGGAGCAGGTACAGTTACCTCATCAAGTTCTACTTTCCTCCCACTCACCTCTTTCGAGAGAAAGTCCTTCTCTAGAAAGGATCCATTCTTGGCAACAAATATCTTGCCTTCGGATCTGTGATAGAAGGTGTACCCAACAATTTCCTTTGGGTATCCTATGAACGTCGATTTCGGTTCGAGCTTATCAAGTTGAAGCTTTTTCACATAAGCATCACAGCCCCAAACTTTAAGAAACGGCAACTTTGGTTTCTTGCCAAACCACAGTTCATAAGGCGTCGTCTCAACGGATTTTGATGGTGCCCTATTTAACGTGAATGCGGCCGTCTCTAAAGCATAACCCCGTAACGATAGCGTAATCAAGAAGAGACGCCATAGATCGCACCATATCTAGTAAAGTACGACACGACGCTCGACACACCATTACGCTGTGGTGTTCCGGTGGCGGAGTTGCAAACTATTCCGCATTGCTTCAAATGTAAACCAAACTCAGAACTCAAATATTCTCCTCCACGATCGATCGAGAAATTTTATTTTCTTGTTACGATGATTTTCAACTTCACTCAAATTTTTGAACTTTTCAAATGTTTCGACTTATGTTTCATCAAGTAGATATACCCATATCTGCTCAAATCATCTGTGAAGGTGAGAAAATAACGATATCCGCCGTGAGCCTCAACATTCATTGGACCACATACATCAGTATGTATGATTTCCAACAAATCAGTTGCACGCTCCATAGTTCCGGAGAACGGCGTTTTAGTCATCTTTCCCATGAGGCATGGTTCACAAGTACCAAGTGATTCATAATCAAGTGATTCCAAAATTCCATCAGTATGGAGTTTCTTCATGCGCTTTACACCAATATGACCTAAACGGCACTGCCACAAATAAGTTGCACTATCATTATGAACTCTGCATCTTTTGGCTTCAACATTATGAATATGTTTATCACTACTATCGAGATTCATCAAAAATAGACCACTCTTTAAGGGTGCATGACCATAAAAGAAATTACTCATATAAATAGAACAACCATATTCTCAGATTTAAATGAATAACTGTCTCGCATCAAACAAGATCCAAATATAATGTTCATGCTCAACGCTGGCACCAAATAACAATTATTTATGTCTAAAACTAATCCCAAGGTAGATGTAGAGGTAGCGTCGACGGCGATCGTGATCGACTTTGGAACCATTTCCCACGCCGCATCGTCACCTCGCCCTTAGCTGTCCGCTTAATCAGTAGTCCCTATTTCGAGTTGCAAATATTAGTAATGTAACCGTATAAATACCTGTGTGCTATCATGCGAGTTCTAGTAAGGTACACATCAATAACATGTATATCACATATACCTTTGTTCACCTTGCCATCCTTCTTATCCGCCAAATACTTGGGGCAGTTCCGCTTCTAGTGACCACCGCTTGCAAGAGAAGCACTAAGTCTCAGCATAGGTCCGCACTTGGGTTTCTTCTCTTGAGTAGCAACTTGTTTGTTGTTCTTCTTGAAGTTCCCCTCTTTTCCTTTTGCCCTTTTCTTGAAACTGGTGGTCTTATTGACCATCAACACTTGATGCTCCTTCTGATTTCTACCTCCGCAGCCTTTAGCATCATGAAGAGCTCGAATAGTATTTTCCATCCCTTGCATATTATGGTTCATCACGGCTCTTGTAACTTGGTGGCGTGATTGAAGAATTCGTCAATGATGCTATCATCCGAAGATTAACTCCTAGTTGAATCAAGTGATTGTTATACCTGCACATTCTCGAGTATATGCTCACCGACAGTAACTATTCTCCTCCATCTTGCAACCGAGAACTTATTGGAGACTTCATATCTCTCAATCCGGCATTTGCTTGAAATATTAACTTCAACTCGAACATCTCATATGCTCCATGACGCTCAAAACATCGCTGAAGTCCCGGTTCTAAGCCGAAGCATGGCACAATCAATTATCGAGTAATCATCGCTTTGCTCGCCAGTAAATTCATAACATCCGTGTTGCTCCTGCAGGTTTGGCACCTAACGGTGCTTCCAGACATAATTCTTCCGGCAGCAATGAGGATAATCCCGGTTACAGACCAAATCCGTAATTGCTACCATCATCTTTCAAATTTGCTTTCTCAAGGAACGCATTAAAATTCAACTAACAACAAAGACGAGCCATCTATCTACAACAAACATAGACAAGCAAAATACTATCAGTACTAAGTTCATGATAAATTTAAGTTCAATTAATCATATTAGTTAAGAACTCCATCTTAGATAGACATCCTCTAATCATCCAAGTGATCACGTGATCCAAATCAACTAAACCATAACCGATCATCACGTGAAATAGAGTAGTTTTCAATGGTGAACATCACTATGTTGATCATATCTACTATATGATTCAGGCTCAAACTTTCGATATCAGTGTTCCGAGGCCATATCTGCATATGATAGGCTCATCAAGTTTAACTCGAGTATTCTCGGTGCAAAACCGGCTTGCACACGTTGTAGATGGATGTAGAGCTTATCACACCCGATCATCACGGGTGTCCGGGCATGACGAACTTTGGCAACGTGCATACTGTGGAGAACACTTTATCTTGAAATTTAGTGAGAGATCATCTTATAATGCTACCGCAATCAAAGCAAGATAAGATGCATAAAAGATAAACATCACATGCAATCAATATAAGTGATATGATATGGCCATCATCATCTTTTGCTTTTGATCTCCATCTCCAAGCACCGCCATGATCACCATCATCACCGCACGACACCTTGATCTCCATCGTAGCATTGTTGTCGCCCCGCCAACTATTGCTTCTACGACTATCGCCACCGCTTAGTGATAAAGTAAAGCAATTATGTATGATTGCATTGCATACAATAAAGCAGAACCATATGGTTCTCGCCAGCCACCGATAACTCGGTTACAAAACATGATCATCTCATACAATAAAATATAGCATCACGCTTGACCATATCACATCACAACATGCCCTGCAAAACAAGTTAGACGCCCTCTACTTTGTTGTTGCAAGTTTTACGTGGCTGCTACGGGCTGAGCAAGAACCATTCTTACCACGATCAAAACCACAACGATAGTTCGCAAGTTAGTGCTGTTTTAACCTTCTCAAGGACCGGGCGAAGCCACACTCGTTCAACTAAAGTTGGAGAAACCGACACCGCTAGCCACCTGTGTGCAAAGCACATCGGTAGAACCAGCCTCGTAAGCGTGACGTGTAATGTCGGTCCGGGCCGCTTCATCCAACAATACCGCCAACCAAAGTATGACATGCCGGTAAGCAATATGACTTGTCTCGCCCACAACTCACTTCATATACTCGCATATAACATCAACGATAAAACCTAGGCTTGATGCCATCGCTGGGGAACATAGTAATTTCAAAAATTCCTACGCACACGCAAGATCATGGTGATGCATAGCAACGAGAGGGGAGAGTGTGTCCACGCACTGTGAGACCAAAAGCGGAAGCGTTAGCACAACGCGGTTGATGTAGTCGTACGTCTTCATGGCCCGACCGATCAAGCACCGAAACTGCGGCACATCCGAGTTCTTGCACACATTGAGCTCGATGAAGTCCCTCGAACTCCGATCCAGCCGAGTGTCGAGGGATAGTTTCGTCAGCACGACGGCGTGGTGACGATGATGATGTTCTACCATCGCAGGGCTTCGCCTAAGCACCGCTATGATATTATCGAGGAGGACTATGGTGGAGGGGGGCACCGCACACGGCTAAGAGATCAATGATCAATTGTTGTCTCTATAGGGTGCCCCTCCCCGTGATATAAAGGAGCGGAGGAGGGGGCGCACTAAGGGGGGTGGAGACGCTTAGGGGGAGTCCAACTCCCACGGGGAGTAGGACTCCCCCCTTTCCTATTAGGAGAGGGAGAGTGAAGGAAGAGGAAGGAGGGAGGAAGGAAAGGGGGGCGGCCCCCCTCCTTTCCCCTCCTTTCCACTAAGGCCCATTAAGGCCCATATACCTCCCGAGGGGTTCCGATAACCTCCCGGAGCTCCGGTATTGTCCCAATCTCACCCGAAACCTTTTCGGTGTCCAAATATAGTCGTACAATATATCGATATTCATGTCTCACCATTTCGAGACTCCTCGTCATGTCTGTGATCACATCCGGACTCAACAACCTTCGTGACCTCAAAACACATAAACTCATATATAACTCACAAATTACTTTAAGCGCATGGACCCTATGGGTTCGAGAACTATAGACATGACCGAGACACGCCTTCGGTCAATAATCAATAGCGGAACCTGGATGCTCATATTGGCTCCTACATATTCTATGAAGATCTTTATCGGTCAAACCGATAACAACATATGTTGTTCCCTTTGTCATCGGTATGTTACTTTCCGAGATTCGATCGTCGATATCTCAATACCTAGTTCAATCTCGCTATCGCAAGTCTCTTTACTTGTTACGTAATGCATCATCGCATAACTAACTCATTAGCTACATTGCTTGCAAGGCTTATAGTGATGTGCCTTACCGAGAGGGCCCAAAGATACCTCTCCGACAATCGGAGTGACAAATCCTAATCTTGAAATACGTCAACTCAACAAGTAAATTTGGTGACACCTATAGAGCACCTTTATAATCACCCACCATTGCCAGACGCTTGGTAGCACACAAAGTGTTCCTCCGGTAAGTGGGAGTTACATAATCTCATAGTCATAGGAACATGTATAAGTCATGAAGAAAGCAATAGCAACATACTAAACGAACAAGTGCTAAGCTAACGGAATGGGTCAAGTCGATCACATCATTCTCCTAATGATGTGATCCCATTAATCAAATGACAACTCATGTCTATGGTTAGGAAACTTAACCATCTTTGATTTACGAGCTAGTCAAGTAGAGGCATACTAGTGACACTATGTTTGTCTATGTATTCACACATGTATTAAATTTCCGGGTAATACAATTCTAGCATGAATAATAAACATTTATCATGATATGAGGAAATAAATAATAACTTTATTATTGCCTCTAGGGCATATTTCCTTCACCCTCGCCTCCTTGTGTGTTCTCCTTGCTTGAGCTAAGCCTGTTTTCTGACTAGTCTTCGAGTTGTTCATTGGCGGGACGACCGCCTCGCTCACCGAGTGGTACTATCACTGTATGGGATCGGGGTTATGTTAAGCAGGGGAGTTTTTTCCCCATACCCATTCACTGACCTCATGTCTTCTTCAGGCGCCAATGAATCCTAACTGTGGAGGGGGCCAAAGGCCGCCTCCTCCGAGCCATCTTTCACCTTTTCCTCCGATGGGCAATCCCCACCCCTTCCTCTAGCCATGGATGCTGGTATTGCCCACAATCTCTTTCTCTTTGCTTCTAGGTTTCAGATCTAGTCTTTAGGGGCAATAGGCTTTGCATTCATTGATTTTTGGCCAAATCGAGGCTTGAGTTGGATGGTGAGGGCTTCTAGTCTGTTTGGATTGATTTTTGGTATGTTTATTTTTGAATTTGGCAACCCAGCAGTACCGGATTTGGCCGCGATAGTAGGAAACCACCGTCCCCCGCATGGAGCGGTACTACTGCTCCCTTGGAGCGGTACTATCGCTTCCAGAGCATGGTACTACCGCTGGATGTCAACTTCCACCATACTCGTACCAAATGTTCATCCTTGTTGCTTCTTTTTTTGCTGGCTTCACAACAAAAAAGACACATCCGTGACATTTTAATGAACTAAAAAAAAATTTGTCATACATATGACACTTCTATGATGATAATTGTGACAAAACCCGTATCATCATAAATGTGGTGGGGTCCTACTTATGACAAAAAATCATGACAAAATGGGCTTTTCGTCTCCGGCGGGCCGGAGACGCACTGCATGACATTCTTTGGCCCATGACGGAAAACCGTGGTAGAAGAGAGGGAAGGAAAATTTTGGGGAGTTGCCGGTTACGGTGGAGGTCGGGGCCGAGCGATGCGCTGCTTTCCTCATATTGTACGCTGCGGTGTGCGAGGTATTGGCTCTAATCAACTCGAGCGAGGCGTTGGGCTCTAATCAACCCGAGCGACAGACCGCAGTTACGCGTTATCAACCCGAGCGATCGATCGATCGCTGTTAATCAACCCGATCGAGCGATTCTTCGCTATCGCTACTAATCAAGCCGATCGATGCCGCCTGGATGAACAAAGGAGTGTTATGGGGTTTGATGAATAGTGAGCAAGGGCGCGCTTTCCGGATGAACAGTAACCCCGTGGTGTGGAGGGCTGGATGAACAAGTAGACGGTGGAGGGGTGGCCGTGGAGGGTGGTTGAACAGACCCCGTGGTGTGGAGGGCTGATGAACAGAGATGGTGGAGGGCTGGATGAACAGAGACGGCGGAAGGGTGGTTGAACAAAGAGTCGGTGGAGTAGAGCGTGGTGGAGGCCGGATGAACAGGAGCCCGTGGAGGCCGGAGGAGGTCGACGGTGGAGATGAACAATATCCCGTGGAGTCCTGCTTTATGGCACGCCACACCCTCCCGGCGAACAGACCCCTGCTTCGACCGTAGCGCCCAACACAAGTCCGCTTTCGGCCGCTGGCGGTACGCCACACCTCCCAATCAACAGACCCCGCTTCGATCGAGGAGGTCCATTTCTCCGCGGTACGCCACACCCTCCCGATCAACAGACCCCATTTCAACCGTAGAAGGTCCGCTTCTCTATTTTGCGGTACACTAGGCCCCTCCCGATCAACAGGATCCTGCTTCAACATGGACGGTCGAACACAAGGCCGCTTTCTCCGCCAGGCGGCACGCCGCCTCGCTTCCATCAGTTCGCTCGCCCAAGCCTCCCGATGAACACGACCACGCATTCTCGTTCTCGACCCAGCCGGTTGGCTCCCCATGAACACGACGACGATGTTGTTTCTCTGTTCCAACCCAGCCACGACGATGCGCCGAGTAGGCGCTCGAGACCCCGCCTGCATGTAATGCACGCTGTCAGATTTTCTTTCTTGCACCTCGCCAGTCAGACGACGCAGTACATGCTACGCGCGCGCTTACTACGACACGCGCGCCGCTTACATCGACCAAGATGTACGCACACGTCATGACCAGAATGACAACGCCACGCACGCTTCGACCGTGGGTCCCGACCGCCGTGCACTTCCTTGCTCAAGATGTAGCCAGGGTCCCAGCAATGTGAGGAGAATCATTTTTTTGCCCGACACACTTCCTTGCGGCGAAGATGTAGCTGGTGGGTCCCAAGAGTCGTGGGGCGAACTGCTTTTTTCGACACACTTCTTGCGCGAAGATGTAGCCAGAGGGTCCCAGCAGCTAGGGGTGAACCGCTTGTATTTTTTTTGCCTGCACGCACTTCCTTGCATGCGAAGGTGTAGCCGGTGGGTCCCAGCAGTGTGGGGAACGTTGCGGAAATATGGTGGCCCGTCTGTGGGTCCCCACCGAAGGTGGAGAAATAATTATTTTGGCGCTGTAATAAGGAGGCACTTCCTTGTCAGCGCCATGGACCTAGCTATCACTTCCTCTCCATGTACAAACCCACGTCCGATGGAAGCCGCTCGACCACGCCGACCACATCGCTACCAAGTACCTGTATGTGGACGACGGCGCAGGCCTAGGAAGGGGACGACGCTAAGCCGAGGAATACGCGCAAGGATGCCCATGCGAGAGGAGTACGAGGGTTCACCGTTCGCAGGTGTGAGGCTGCCATCGCCGCAGAATAACAGGGGGTGTGGGTGAGTAGAGGGATTTCCTGGCCAGCGGTGGGAGTAGTAGGGGCAATGAGGCCTCCGTCGCATCATAGCCGGCCACGGGAGGCAGGAGCACGAGGCACGATCGGCGCTGGTTTGGGCGGCTGGAGCAAGATGACCAGAGGTTGAAGAAGCACTACGGCCGCTGGATGGACATCAGACGGCCACTGGAGCTAGAATCGCATATTGACTAAGTTGACAAAGCCTCCGCCTCGCCAACTTAGTAGGCCCACAAGTCAGCCTCGCCACTATACCGGGTCCCAGCCTAACAAGGGGAGTATTCATTTGTTTGTGCGTAATAAGGAGGCACTTCTCATGCATAAAGATATAGCCGGTGGGTCCGAGCTGCCGAGCCGCCATGGGAGGAGGGAGCACGCAGTCCCGCCGACGCTTGTTTGAGCGGCCGAGCAGAAGAGCAGAGATTGAAGAAGCACGACGGCCGCTGGATGGCCATCTAACACCACTGCCAGGGCCAACCTTTTTAGGAAAGGCCAAATCTGTGGAAAACAAGATACATCCCATCTACCATTATTTTTAATAATTTACAGCCCATTTGCTAATTCTAAGGGTTTTTGGAGCCCATATTCTTTTTGTTAGCATTACAGCCCATATTAGTGCTACGGTTAAAAAATTATACAAAATTTTTCATATTTCAAAGCGGTCCTAACTGTTTTTAATCCCGACATTTCGACTCAGATTCAAACTGATTTTAAAAATAAATGTATATCAATATAAAATCCAACAAATTCTCCACGATAAAAATTAATGTAATTTAAAATCTTGAAATGAAAAAAGATATTTGAAACTAATTGCCGCTTTGATGTGTTTTAAAATGTACAACCCATTTATCATTATCGATGGGCTATTTTCTCGCCAAATTAATGAAAGCTCTCCTCGCCTTGAAAGATCTGCAGCCCAACAGTTCGGACAAAGCGACTTTACTTGGCAAATCACAAAAAATTGGGCTGTCATGGACCCACTGCCGCCTCTCCATGTACAAGATTTTCCGATGGAATGTCGCTGACCACATTGACCACGCCATACCGAGAGCACCAAGGCAAAGGACGACGGCGAGGCCTAGGAAGGGACAACGCGAGCTGTGGAAGACGCGGTAGCGGATGTCCACGCGGAGAGGAGTATGATGGTTCACCGTTCGGCCATGTGTGAGGCTGCCGCCACCGCAGGCCTCAAGCAGCGTGGGAGTAGTAGGGCGATGAGGCCTCAATGGCAGCACACCGCCACCGGAGGCAGGAGCAAAGGTTCTCAAAGACTGGTTTGGGCGGTGCAAGAAGAGCAGCGATTGAAGAAGCAAGCAGGACCATTTGATTCAAATTCAACGTTATCGCGCTTAGAATCGCTTTGTTGACTAAGTTGACAAGCTCACAGACGCTGCAATGTAGTAGGCCCACAGTGTCAGCCTCCCAACCGGCGCCCCAGATGTCGCGGGAGGAATCATTTTTTCACGTAATAAGGAGGCAGTTGATTGCAGGCGCCAGCCAAAGGAGGGAGTAGGGTGGGCCAAGCTCAAGGCATCACAGCGGGCCACAAGAGGAGGGAGCAGTCCCGCCGCTAGTTTAGGCGGTGGAGCAGAAGATCGAGATTGAAGAAGCATGTCGGCCATTGGATGGACATCCAACAACATCGCTGCTAGAATCGTGTTCACCGACAAAGCCTCATGTAAACAAGTCAACCTCAAAATCATGTGGCGGTACAGCCCATTTGCTATTATTTTTATAATTTTTACTCATTTTCTTATTCATATGGAATTTATTCCAACCCGCTTTCCATTTTTAGAATTGTCACCATTTTCTCGTCAAGACTGTGGTCAAAAATTAACTAAATATGTGGGAAATTTTGAAAATTTGCAAATTTTTGCTGGGGAACGAAATATTCTTAATCCAAAAACTAATAGCCATACTAAAACAAATTTAAAAATAAACTAGTACTATGTCATGTTAAATCCAATGAAATACGATAAGATATCAAGAAGAACAAAATTCAAAAAAACTAATATCCCATTTGCTATAATTTTTGGAATTTTCAACCCTTTTGATATTACATTTAATGACATCGACCATACTTTTGGCCAGACGGAATGCATCCCTCCTCGCCTTGAAAGATTTGTAGCCCAAGAATTGGAGAAAACCAATAGGCCTAGCTTGGGTATTCTTCAAAAAGAAATAATGGGCTACCTATTTCCCAAAGAACTAGTGCATGAGCATTTAGCTTTATTTATTTATTTACTTATTTATGTTTAGGGACCATGATCATGTACCGGGCCGGATTCATGTGAGAGCCTCCTTCCGCTAATTATGGGCTTCTATTGGGCCTTCATCAAGGTTGCATGTTATAAACAAGTGGAAAATGTGTTCCGCATTTAAAAATAGTATGAGCTACGACCAGACGGGCACTAAAGGATCGAACCGCAACGACTTCCAAAACATTGTGTTTGTCGCTCTAACAACACATTTATTCAACCAATGTATTTAAATATACTATCGATTGTACATTGAAAACAAAGCAACAAAGAAAGAACTGTAGGCTGGGGTGCAAATGTATAAAGAAGCAGGCCGAAGAGTGAAGACGCTGCCTTCTTCCAAACGTAAACATCAGCCATCATTACAAAAGGGCTACCAAAAAGAACAAGTGTATGCATCAAACTAAATAAAGATCCTACTACACCAAGTGTACGATCTAACTAACTCGCCCGCTTAGACGCTACTATTTATTGTTGTTGAGATTGGTCATGGCTTGAACCAGATGGGTGCTCGACGGGGAAACTCCACCAAAGAGGTCAAGTCCGACACTTTGCAATCTCTCTCCTACTTTGGGCTGCAGAGTGTGGCGCACATATCGTGGTATGGTGCATGCAGATGCATGGTACGCCAGGTACACACAGCTTTGCTCGATGAACGAAACGCTGCGCTGCCATCATGATCCTTGCCCGGTTATCTCCTCGTTAATCGGATAATTCGTCCGACAAACAGAGAGCGGTACTAAGGTTACTTACCAGCCTCCAGCCTAAAATTCCTCAAGGCCTAGAGAAGCCGGGATCCCGCTTCAAAGACCTTGCAAGGATCGTGGATTGTATTCCGCTAAACAACACGTCCGCAGACGCGCTAACGATCATCAATCTTTCGCCATCGCTCCGACGATCCAGAACCTCCTGCAACTGCCATGCCACTTTTCTTTGAAAGGTTATGGATTAGAAGGGTAGGGATACCGTGGCCTACAACATCATATCAAGTTGAGTCAAATAAAAAGGGCTCTTGATTTAGTCAATCTTAAGAACAGCATGTTATGAGCATGAATATTTTTTCAAGAATGTTGACAGAATATAAGCAAGCCGCCATGATATCATAGGAAAGTAACATACCAGAATAATTGCTTGTAGCGATGATCGAGTAGGCCAGCAATACGCCCAGCCATAGAAGGAGTCGACAGTGTAAATGAAGCCCTTGTGTTCAATGGCATCAAAGAACCATGGAGGATGTATGATCCTGCGATGGACGTGCAGATTTATCCACTTACCATAGTGACCTGTCAGATAAGCGAGACCGCGGTTGAAGAATGCAATTAGCCTGAAATCTTTATAATTCGCAGATCTTGTGGGCACTTGGCAGATTACAACCTTGAGCAAATCAAACTTCGTATCATGTTGGCTACTTTAAGATTCCGAGTATTCTAGGCCGCGGTGCCAAAGCAGTGCAGTGTTAGTCAAAGGAAGGGGATCAATCGCCGGGTGTATACCTCCACAAGCATCCAGCTGCCGCGATCGTCGATGAGCACCATCCAAGACGTGTTCATGCCAACCCAGTACATACCGTTAATGTAGCTGAGGCTGACGGGGATCGGATCGCAGTGAAGGGGGTTGATGCTCGCCACCCTACGATTGTTATGCTGCGTGACACGCCATTTATGAAGATCAGGCGGCATCAGCAAGCAAGGAGCTGGCTTAAAAATCTCTGGCCTGAGGGCTTTGAGTAAACGATACAGCCCCGACGAGCACGCGATGAGCGGCATGGTACTGAGATTGTTCACACGCGAAACAATGAGCTTGGTTACCTCTGTGGGGAGCGAATTCCAGCCAGTCTTTCGGCAGACGCTGCTCGGTTCTGCCATTGTTAGTGCTTGGGTTTCGGACGAGGGGGAGGCGCCTTTAGCGGGAATGGAAGCTTGGACGAGATTATGCGGACAAAGATGGAGAAGCTTAATATGTGTCATGGGAAGTGGACAGTGATGATGACTACAAGATGCCACTTGACTTACTAGACACATACCAAAGCAGCGAGGGTTATATTGATGCTGCATAACTTGTCGGTGTGATCACAAAGATCGGGTACTCCCTACAAAGACTCTACTACAAGATTATGCCCTAGCTTGTTAGAGTAGAGTAGTAGAGTAGGACTCGCTCTACTACTAGCACCGGAGGAGTAGTATATTCTAATCTAAAATAGTTACAAACTTCAATGTTTGATCGTGAGAACAACTACTAATCGTGCTCAAAGACCTGTTCACGTTGTGTTTGGACTTATATGCAAAAAATAGCAAGATGCCTGCATTGCACTGCAAGACACCATCATCACCAACTCGGTTTTTTCTCTACTCCTACTCCTATAAAAGACTCCAGCTTGGTGATGATGGAGGCGAGGAAGCATTCAGCCGGGCGGCAAATGGATGGCGAACACTATTCGATTTGTTATAAATAAAAAAGAGCAGAGAGATAGAGACATAGGGAGGAGCACGAGGTTGTGGGAGGTAAGGATGGACGAGGCAAGGCCATATCTGAATTGTGGAGAGAGGTGCGGTATCTTTGTAAAATTGTCATAGTTGGTTTTCGTCCGCCGATATAGATCGGACGGTCTATATTACAAGATGGTAGGCATACCATCATCACCAACTCGGTTTTCCATAAGAGTAGATATATATAGATATAGATAGATAGAGACTAGGGAGTACTAGTAAGGACACCATCTATCGCTTCGTGCTACTTCCTCAAGGCTTCCATTCGGGCGTCAAGAAGGCCCCCTACAGCCACTCCCTCCTCGCTACCCATTCGCAGTAATCGTTGAAATCTGGGAGCGACTCGCGATCACTGGTAGCCACGACTTCTCCGACGACGATTTTTCCCCGACCTAAGAACCTCTTCCTCAACGACATGGGCGATAACTCAACGCCAACGGTGCAGCCCTGTTGCACCGTATGTGTTTCTGTCCTTCCTGCTCAAATCGTGGTAGAATTCATGTTTCTACTCAGATCCTACTACTATGCTAGTCCACATGATTAGTTTCATCTCTCGTTATAGCCGCCATGATTTATTTTGTGCTTATTCGGATTAAATCTCGAGTAACTTGCTCATATATTCAATCGCGCGAATGTCCCTACAGCCACTCCCTGCTTCATGGACAGCCTACCCGATGCCTCCAAGGAGCCCTTCGCCCACTCGCTATGAGTGCCCGATGCCGCTTTTGTCGCTTGTCGGCGAACATGGTGCATCACCACGGATGCGCAGCGGTCATCGCTGGCCCTTGGCGGAGAACATCAAGTTCTCACGGCTCACCATGCCGGAGTCGCTGGAGGATCACCGCCACCGCTAGTCTCTTGAGGAGGACGGCAGTGTCTTCCTCTTGATCGTGGCACCATGAGGCCCGGCTGTCGGTGTCAAACCGCGGATCTCGGGTAGGGGGTCCCGAATCAGCGCTGCTAGGCGATGGTAACAGGAGACGAGGGACACGATATTTTTACCTGTGTTCAGGCCCTCTCGATGGAGGTAAAACCCACGCCCCGCTTGATTAATATTGATGATATGGGTAGTACAAGAGTGGATCTACCACGAGATCAAGGAGGCTAAACCCTAAAGCTAGTCTATGGTATGATTGTTGTAATGTATGTTGTGTCCTACTTGACTAAAGCCCTCCGTTTATATAGACACCGGAGGAGGCTAGGGTTACATAGAGTCGGGCACAATGGTAGGAGATCTACATATCCAGATACAAGCTTGCCTTCCACGCCAAGGAAAGTCCCATCCTGACATGGGACGGAGTCTTCAATCTTGTATCTTCAGAGTCTTGGAGTCCGGCGGACGATGATAGTCCGGCTTGTCCGACACCCCTAGTCCAGACTCCTCAAGAGTCTCTAACCAAAGCTTCAATGACGATTAGTCCCGGCGGATAATGTTTGGCATTGCAAGGCGGGTTCTTCCCTTGAATAATCCAGAGAAGATCATGAACACCAGATAGTGTCCGCTCGCAAAATAAATTCCACATTCCACCGTAGAGAGAATAAAATGTACATCGTCCAATTTGTCGACGATATGCGGCGTGACAGACACCGCTACCATGCTTTTACTTGAATCGCTTTTTACTATACCACCTCAAAGACGCTTAGCTTAAGCGGTTTCTTGGCACGCCTTGTCGGCAGAGATCGTGTTCCCTTATTCCGGATTCTCATCAATACGGACGGGTAACCCAACCGCTTATTGATGGTGGCGCTTTGAGATAAGCGAGTTTTACCAGCCGGGGGACGACAGTTCATTCGCCTATATATAAGGGATAAGGATTTACCATCTCACCCACGCCTTCTTCCTCCTTGCTTATCCATCTCCGCAAGACACAAGCTCCATCGCCTAAGCTCGCACATCTCGCCGACCTTCTCCGAATATGTCCGAGCGGAGGCAATGGTTGGCCTCCACCGCTATGGAGGAGCACATCACCAAGTTGCGAAGACCGGATACCTCTCCGGCGATATCGCAGATCGGTCGCCTGGATGAGGGGCAGCTCATCCTCACCCCGGCCTCATGAGAGGGTCGCCTTCCTTCCCCACTTCCTCCACGGACTGGGCTTTCCACTCCATCCATTCGTCCGGGGCTCATGTTCTACTACGGCCCGGATTTCCCAACTGCCGCCAACTTCATCCTCAACATCTCGGCGCTTATCGTCAGGTGCGAGGCCTTCCTCTCGCATCCGCCCCACTTAGGCCTCAGGCTCAAGACCTTCAACGCTGTCAAGGTTGTGAAGGGCACGCAGCGAATGCGGAGGCGCCATGTTGGGTAAGCCGCCCAACGCCCTTGGCTCGAAGGGCCTTCGTGGACTCCGCCAAGGGGTGGCAATCGGGTGGTTCTACATCACCGAGCCGCGAAGCCCACATGGGCGCGGCCCCGAAGTTTAGATCTCGGCGCCCCATGCAGCTCACCTCCTCGAAAGAGAAGGGCTTGCTGGGGCAATCCAAGGAGGTGACGGACTCGAGCTCGTGATCCGTGCCGGTGAGCACAAGCTCAGCCCATCGACGTGGGTCCAAGTCATGCTCATCCGGCGGATTCTCCCATGCCAAGAACGGGCATTCAATCTGTGGAGTTCAATCCGAACATCACTAGGTGCCGAGCGGGCTCTTCGACACAACATACTAAGGCGCCTCGAGGGTGCTGTTTAAGGGCGCTGGTTCGCGATCCGCTGACGGAAGATCGCTGGATTTCTCTCGCAAAGATCCGGCCGACGAGGTAAGTGATCCAACCCCATTACGGGACACTTGTGGTAATCAAATTGATTCTAAGAGGGTTTCATTTTTTTTTTCCTTGACAGAATGGATGGAGAAGGCCCAAGAGCTTATCAGCCCGGCCCCATGCCGAAGACCCAGTGACGCCTGCTTAGCAGATCGCTGGTTCCGCACCGCATGTGGTGCCGAGAAGAAGGCCAAGAAGGTGGCCGTGGGGACTCGGAAGAGTTCCCGCAATCAGGCCCAATGATTTAGGCGGACTCTCCCAAGACGCAGGAGGAGGAGGAGGAGGACTCTTCCTGAGGAGGGAGAGAATAAGAGGAAGGCTTCCCAATAGGGGAGGCCAAGGGTCCAAGAGGGGGAGGACTATCCCCGACAGTTTTGCCAACACCACCGCTGGCAGGATGAGTGGCTCTCAAGGGCCAAAGGCCCGCAAGATCGTAAGTATCCGGATCCTTGATATGTAATTTTTTGTGTCGATAGTGTCCTTCTAACGCCGCATTCTATCCGTAGTCCGCTGATGATGATCTCCCCGCTTCATCAAGCGGTCATCGCCCCGCCGGATGTGGATTCACTTCCGACCGCCACTACCTCACGCCGCGAGGACGCCGGTGGGATCCCGCAGAGAGGAACCCATCAGAGGAAGCTCGAGGCGCCACCGCTGCTCTCCGGACTTTGTGCCGACTCTACATCAAACCTGCAAAGGGTTCCAGAGTCCGGCGGGCGCCCTTCAAAAGAAGGGCAAGATCGCGGACACCGGCGACTCCGGCCCAACCAGAGGCGCCGGATAACTTGTTGGAGGCGCTTAAAGGTGCTTCCATCGAAGAACACCGCACTATCATGAGTGCGGTGATTCAAGGTTCGCTTTGGCAAGAGCGGGCCGACTGAAGTTCGCAGCAGCTTTCTAACAATGCTTTGAGGTAAGAAGTTAAAGTTATGTAATGTAATACCGCGATAGACAAGAGTTTCGATGCTCGGCCTTCGTGTTCGAAAGAAAAGCCGACCGAGGATCTAAAAAGATATACGCAGGTTGCTTAAAATATGTCAATATGGGTTTGCAGTGCGCGCTGTTAACCTCGCCGCAGACTAACGGCGGAGGTCGATGTGTCAAGCAGGATCTCGAGCTGCTGAGCGAGAGCTCACCATGCGAAGAAGCAAGCTCGAGGACAAAGAGGTGAGTAACACCACTTTGAATAGTTACCTTACGTAAAAGGTTTTGGTTGCAATAAAGTTAACAAGGATAATATGGGTATTGCAGGGCCACTAACGAGGTGGCAGCCTGGAGGTTGTGTCCGGGTCGAACGCAAAGGCGGCCATGAACGGGCAGAGCGAGAAAAGCAGGAGGCACGGTGGCGGAAGTTCGGCAAGAGCTCCGTGCTCTCATGGAGAAGCATGAGAGTTTGGAGCGTGACTCCAAGACTCGAGAGTCCGAGCTTGCCTCGGCCTCGAAGTGCCAAGTCCGCCAAGGCCGAGGCCCATAAGGCCCTTCAGAGGTTGAAGATATAAAGAAGATAGCAGCGGATAAGGCATATTTCATGCAAAGGTGCATGTTAATGTATACTACCCGACACTTACCCGCATTCGAGCTCTGTATGCTGCAGATCTGCCAGAGAAAGCGCCCGATGCCGCCAAGATTCTATCGTGGTGAGGAGGGAGCTCAACTGAGAAGGTCTTCGTCTCAAGACGCCGAGGCCGCCATCCGGTGCCGCCAAGCGACCAGCCAAGCAAGCTAGTCGAACTCCACAAGGTAGCCGAGGAGGCCATGAAGGGCCTTATAGTCCGCCTGTGGTCCGAACACAGCCATGCCCGGGAGCTACTGCCTTGTGCGGCGGCCGGGTGGATGCATGCCCCAGGTGGAGGTCATCAAGTGCTCGCCTGTATTGAGGGTGCTCGCTGCCTCGCCCGCACTAAGGTGCATTGGGGCAGGTTGGATGCGGAGAAGCTTCACGACTCCACCGCCACCGGCAAGGAGTATCGCATGTCCCAAATGTATTATAAAACTGTCCTCAAGGGAGCCCGTGATATTGCGTGATGAGTGCCCCGTAAATGTAATCTTTGAATAAACTTGTTATGTATTATCCTCGTACGCTGAACTTTGTTCATGTGCGCCTTTGAGCAACACTTGTTTAATTTAAAATATTACCTTCAGGCGGCCGCTTATAAAATCTAAGAGATGGCAAGTCGTTGGTTTCAGCCCTCAAGCCACGAAAGCCGGGTGTTCGGATAAACTTGAGCACTCTTGTTCCCATTTTTGGGTCCATCTAGGTGGCGCCAACACAACGTAACAAGGCAACCGGACTTATAATGCTTGAACACTCTCACTTAGCCATAGAATTCTATAATTTTAATTTCAAGAAGCCCCGGTATTCGAAGACCGAATCCGGCACTATCCACGCTTCGCTTGGACATTGTCCTAACCGCTCAAGCGGCGTGAGTCTTTATGACCCAAAAAACCTCTCGAACAGCACCACTCCTCGCCTTATCATGCTGGCCGGGCTTTAGCTTTCCATCGAGGCGCCGCCTGCTCAACCGGGCGCAATCGCAGTGGTTCTCCTAGTGCCACCTTAGCCGATGTAACGCAACGTAAGGCACCAAAACGTGGGAGCCGCAAACCCAACTATTGACCCAAGACATGATTCGGAGCCGATTCATATAATGATATAAGTTCGGGTGCCGACTTATGAAAGTGTTCGACTTATCACACCATAGTGTGGGGAACATAAGCTCCCGTGTATTAGGCCGCACTAAAATATACGGTGCAAGATGTCATGTAATGAGTATATATATATATATATATATATATATATATATATATATATATATATATATATAATGTAATTGCAACAAAAAGGTGCTGCATTATTTATGAAAGAAAGTCTCTATGAGTGCGGACCGATACAAATAGTGCGTAAGCAAGGATTTGGACTAATTAAACATGTCCTCTCCAGGTGAGCTGCGGACTTGGTGTATATAATCTAATTTAATGCTCAGAATTGAGACCACCTGAGTGTTCGTCGCAGCCTTCTTTCGTTCCCTCGATCGCTGCATCATGAGTTCGGCAGTTCATCACGGACAGGCCTCCGTTAACGGAGTCCTATGTACACAAAGAAGGAAAATAAAAATTAAAAAAGGGGGGCACACTTGCAGCCCTCGTGTGGTCGAACCGCACTGGGTCCATTGCGATCGTGCCCTTCCTCGCTACCATGGTACCTCCAAAGCGTAATGATGTACGCGAGGGTTATTCTTGTAATCACGCTGCTGGCTGGGTTAGCCGCATTGCTACGCTGCGGTTCGATCGCGCCAGTGGTCTTGGTTGGTATTGCTTCTAGCGCTGCTTTGTCAGATCCGCCGCTTAACGGCCGGACTCGAGAATTGCCTTAAGAGGCTGCTCAGATTTCGCCGGAGAGTCGCCAGATGCTCCTCCGCTCGAGGAGCGCCCGTATTCCCGCTGACCGTGATGACTCCACGAGGGCCCGCATCTTGAGCTTGAGGTATGCATAATGCGCACCGCTGAATTTTGCAAACGCGTTCGTCCGAAAGAGAGCGTGATAGCCGCCGTAAACGGGACTATGTCAAGATTAACTCTCGCCCGAAATTGTCCGGATCCAAGACCACTTCAGCAGTTATCGAGCTCGCATAGCTTGGCTTCCACACTGGTATGACACCTTTAAAGGTTGTCTTTGTAGGTTTAATCCTTGAGGGTCTATGCCCATTTTGCCCATCGATCCTCGATAAAGCAGGTTCAAGCTACTACCGCCATCCATCGTGACTCTCGTGAGGTGAAATCCATCGACGATTGGGTCTAAAACCACGCGCGAATCCGCCATGGCGATGTTAGTCGGATGGTCTCTTCGATCAAAGTGATCGGACAAGAGGACCATGGATTGAACTGGGCGACTCGCTCCATCACAGACATCCCTTTAGTGCGCCTTCTCTCCTCTTGGGTATATGGGTCGCAGAAATCATGTTCACCGTCCGCACTTGTGGGGAAAACCCTTCATCCTCTATTGTTCCGCCGGTCGGGTCTCTTCCTCGCCGCCGCTTATTTAGCCCCTTGTCATTGTTTTCGCAATTAACTTGTTCGCTTGTTTGAACACCCAGAATCTCTATTAGTGTGATTAGCTGGTTTTTCAGGTGCCGTATCCGCATAAGCGGTCGAGTATTCGGTCCAAATTGGACGGACCCGAGTGGTTCTTTGAATGGCTTCTTCCACGACCGGTTTAGAGCCTCGAATCCGCGCCGACCGCCAGATCCTTCCTTATCGCCGCCAAGCACGCGGCGCTTTGTTTCGCTTTCGACGGACTCGCCGTTGTTGTCCTTAGTATCCGGACCGCCAGAATTTTTACTTGAGATTGTTGCTGTGAGCTAGCTAGCTGTCTTCTCCGCGCAAAAGCGGTCATTAATGATGTGAGGGCTGCCATGGATTTCGCTTTTCCCGCCCTCTGTGCCGGGCCAGCCATTCGTCCGGATGTTATGTTTGAAGGCTGCAAGGGCCTCTCGTGATCCGGACAATGATGATTTGGTTTTTCTTTGTCAAGAACCGTGTCCGAATTGTCCGCCGATTCATCCGGCTGCCAATAATGTGGCTTAGGTCATCGGCGTTCGGTGGTCGCACGACGCAATCGAAGTTGTCGAGGAATGCGGCTTCCGTGTCTTCCCAGCACCCAATCGACTCTGCGGCAAGCTGTTTAGCCAATGCCGAGCTGGTCCTTGCTTGAGGAGATACTTGATGGCATGGAGATTGCCGCCATGGGCCATATGGATGTGAAGAAGATAATCTTCGATCCAAACCACGGGTCTCATGTGCCATCGTAAGATTCGATGTTTATGGGTTTAAACCTTCGGGATTTGATGATCCATTACTTCGCCAAGGAAGCATAGCGGTGTGCGGCGCTCAGATGAGTAATATCGCGACGCAGCTCGAGAGAGCGCTGTCTCTGTGTTCGACCCGCCGGGTTATTGTATCCGCGCGACGGTATTCGGGCTATGGGTCGTGGGTTTACCACGGATCCGTGAGATGGATCTGGATTGCCTTGCTTTGTCCTCCAACATGTCTCGCAAGTCCGCGGTTCCTCTTGGCTTGCAGACTTTTGGAGTGATGCCGGGTACGGTCTTGGCTGGGGGCTCGATGCTCTTCGCCACGACTCACGGGTGGTCGGTCACCATATCGCATACTGTGATGGAGGTATGTATGCTTCCTCCTCTAATCGGGGAGCAGCTTGCGCCTTGGGTAGCTTTTGAGGGGCGTCGAGTTTATACTTTTCGCCGCGAGGACCTCGGTCCATCGATCGCCAAGAGGTCCTCGATCAGCTTGAAGTTGTCATGCTTTTTCTTTAGGCTGTTTGTCGTGGCGATAAGCCCGCTTTGAATGCTCTTGCTCGACGGGATCCTCGTGTATGACGAATTGGCCATCATTGAGGCTTGCTTGCCTTCTGAGGGAGGCATATAGTTATGATCCTCAACCTCTTCGCCCCGCAGTCCTCTCGTGAGGGCTTGCTTCGCATCCTCCCCGCTGAGTCTTGCCGAGGGGATTGTCTTCTGACTCTCGGGTATTATTATCTCCAAAGGCCGGAATCTCCATTCTTGCTGTGGCGGATTTAGAGCGCGCCACGACGCCGGGCGCTTGGGCTGCTTTTAAAGAGTCTCCTCGCCGCTCCTCCGCTGCCCCCATCTTTTGGGGTGTCCACTATGTATATGTCGATGACGAGGTGGTCTTCCAGCGTCTCTCTGTGAGGCGCTTGGTTCTCGTTCGCCTCCCAAGATCGCCGCCCATAGCGCCGATGTCGCCGAGTCGTAGTCTAGCATGTCGTTAGATCGTCGACTGGCTATAAAGTGGTGGTGGGTGGGCTCAATTTCTTCGCCGCCTGCATTCCCAACCATCCTAGCCATAGTCCGCCAGACTCTCCGATAACGAGAGGTGCTTTAGCAATTTAGGATGTCGCCAAAGGGCGAAGCGCTGGAAGATGTCCGCGTGGTGAATTCCATAACCGCGCCTAATCCGAATCGACAGGGCGCCGGAGGTTCGAGTCCGCAGGAGTCCGAACCTCGGAATCACGAAGCTTCGCAGGGACAAGATTAGCGCTCGCCCATCGCCGTGGAAGTTGAGGCCCCAAGGCGTGTCCATCCACCGATCTCGGTCCGCAATCGGCCCTGCACTAATGGTCAAGCGATTCGTAGCGCTACCAAGGCACCGTCCGGCCGCAGAGCTAGATCATGCTCGCCGAATAAAGGCGGCTTGCTTGGCTGTGGCTCGAGCCCGCTGAAGATCAAGTCTCCGTGGACGCTGGGCCGCGAAGTTTAGACTTCCGAACTGACCGACAGCCAGGGGCGAGCTTTCGATCCGCTCCAGATGGCCTGCTTAATCAGCCCGCAGCGCGGCCGCCGGTCATTTAAGATCCGTCGGGGAGAAAAGTCTCACCCCGACAGCGCTGTTGGTTGAAGATGCCATCGGGCCTATCGGTGACTACACAAAGGAACTCTCAATGAAAGCACCAATGTCGTGTCAAACCGCGGATCTGGGTAGGGGGTCCCGAACTGCATGGCGCCTAGGCGGATGGTAACAGGAGACGAGGGACACGATGTTTTACCTGTGTTCAAAGCCCTCGATGGAGGTAAAACCCTACGCCCCGCTTGATTAATATTGATGATATGGGTAGTACAAGAGGATCTACCACGAGATCAAGGAGGCTAAACCCCAAAGCTAGCCTATGGTATGATTGTTGTAATGTATGTTGTGTCCTCACGAACCAAAGCCCTCCGGTTTATATAGACACCGGAGGAGGCTAGGGTTACCCAGAGTTGGTTACAATGGTAGGAGATCTACATATCCAGATATTGCAAGCTTGCCTTCCACGCTAAGGAAAGTCCCATCCAACACGGACGGAGTCTTCAATCTTGTATTCAGAGTCTTGGAGTCCGGCGACGATGATAGTCCGCTGTTCTTGACACCCCTAGTCCAGACTCTCACCTCAAGCAGCCGCCACCCCATCTCTATAATGCAAGGCTGTAAGGCCATCACCGAATCGACATAATCGACAAGAGGCGATGTACGGCAAGCGTGGTCACTATTACTACCCTCCGATCGCAGGTGCGCGACATCGCCTCATCGGACGGACTTGACTCGGGAGCTGGGACTATCCCGCCAATGTGGACTTGAAAACCCATGGCATCCGCTCCATCCTTTACCCGCCGACGCTGTGCACGGGACTCCAAGGAGGTTCACTTGACATACGCATTATCAAGTGCACTTAGAAAACATGTAGTGTGTGTGTGGGCGCTTATGGCCCGTGGTTTGCCGCTTTTGATTCTGTAAGCTTGTCATTAAACTTGAGTGGCTTTCGCCGCAGTCCTTCCTTTGAACTGCCTCCTTAGTGAGCTGATGTAAGACACTTTGGGTTTCATTTGATAATGGAACCGGGAGGAGCCTCGCTCGTTCTTCTAAAAAAAAATACGATTATCAAGTTAAATGTTGATCATTAGTCTTCGCCAATGTAATCCGCTGTCTAAGCATGTGGAGACTTCCATGCAAGATGTTGCTCTATTGGAGTATCGCGATGAATAAAAGTGTATCCGCTATGGTTTAGTCTAGAATCTTCCATGTATGAATTTTTACTACAAGATCGGTGAAAGACTTACGATGAACCATTTCTTACTTCTCCTCCCCCTTGCAAGTCATCCCGATTTAATCCCTCCGCCTAGGTGTATAAGGGCATGGTTAATATTACTTAATAGTATAGCCAACTATTGACTATAAGAAAGTGCCATGTCATCTGTGAGCCAACATGTATAACAATCGATACTCAAAACTAATTTTAAAGATCATTTCTTGCAAAGCACAATAAGTGTTATTTCTTCACAAGTTTTGGATGCAAAGTTGAATAGTTGAACGCTTTTGTTTGCAAAAGATACCTTTTTATCTATTTCACCCGGATGTTTGTGAGCTCTAGAGATGAGATAATATCCAAGAAACCTATCGACACCAAGTACACATGAGATGACCCCACATCCTTTGTCAAAATAAAAACTCCCCGATCAATGCATTTCACTCTTCGTGCAACGACGGCACCTTACTACTATAGATTAGTACGACCAAAAATTGAACTAACATTATATATAGTACGATAAATACCGATGCATGTCACCTAAAATTATATCATTCAAAACTATGTTCAAATACTAATCCAACGATATAGTTTTTGTTGACATGCACTAACATTTTGTCGCTTAAATCTTCACCAAATTCAATGGGGACTAATAAACCACGACCGATCTAGTACAAGTGTAGAGGGCGGCACCGCACGGAGTCTCACCTCTCACACCGCCGTGGCGCAAAGAAGCCGCCATATCACAAAACCCAACCACTCCCAAGAATAAATGGCCTCAGAAATAAACGGACAAGCAACCATCACATCCTCCGCCTTTTTCGCATTTCATCTCTACATTTACTTTCTCCTGCTCATCTCCCACACTCGATCCCTAGCTACTACTCCTAGGGCCAGTTCTTGGCGGCTTCCCAGCTTTTTCCCACAAGACTAGTCACAAGGAGAGTAACAATAAGGCGCCTCACTCATTTATTTGGGCTTCTAAACTACTCTCCGTCTGGTTTATTCCTCACCATTGTAATTTGTGCTAAATTTTGACCAAAGATTTAATCGATAAAATGTTACTCAAAACACTTAGGCGCCGTGCATCTAGTGTGTAAGTCATCTTACGAAACCAAATAATCCCAAAACACTTAGGCGCGGTGCATTAACTTCTACCTCGCTTCTTGTTTCTTGACATATCAACCAATAAGAGATAAAGAGTGTGCATGCTTTTAATGACTTGAGATATCAAACACGACATGCAAGGGTTAGTTCATTGCATGCAATACTATTAATTAGCAAATAAACATTAACGCTTCTCGCTTTTCCTCCTCCTTGGTCACGGTGCACAGCCTAAGATGACTTACTCACCTAGATCGATGGACTAGTGCATGTGACATGCACTAACATTTCATTAGTTAAATTTATGATCAAAATCTGACACGACACAATGGGGACCAATAAACCAGACGGAGGTAGTAGTTATGGGATTACTAATCTAGAAGCCTAAAAGAATCGCCCCTGGTACTCCTACTAGTAGTAGTACTCGTTGGAATTCCAATTGCACGGCACAACTTGTTAGGCAAAAAATCGATATGGGTGTAGGAAGCGGTTTGGGAATTTGCATGCCTTTCCAACCAGCTGAGATACTCCGCATAAAGTATGACAGAGAAATAACCACAGAGAAGGAAGCTAAAAGTAAACAATCAAACGAGCATTTTTGCATTTGTTTTGCATTGAATCATTTCACAAGCTTGACTAGTGTTGTTTTTCTACTTTTACAAAACCGTGATCGTAATGTTAAAACATGCATTTGCACGCATATAAGTAATAGTAGTACTCCTCCGCCTAGGTGTACAAGTCTTCCCACCTTCTTGGTCACCGTGGCACAACCAAAGATGACTTATTGACCGACGGAGGGAGTAGCACACCGCAAGCATATATCGAGAGACGGTAGTCCGATAGTATATAGTAAAGTTTGTGCTATATGCACGCATTTGCAAAATGCATAATAATACACAACGCTTCCAAACTTTCCTTTACATACTTAATTAAGGACGCTAAAATTCCTGAACGCTCGATTTATCATTTGCGCCCCAAAACTAATGAGATCGCCTTTACTAAACAAAAATTATACTCCTCCTAAAAGCCACGGCGCCAGCAGGAGCGCTTTTGCATACGCCATGAGTGCCCCGGTGCACGGCCATTTCAGCCACAACACGACACAACGCTTCTTCAGCAAATTCTCGCAACTCGCGAGGTGCTAATTGGCGGCTTGCCGGGCGAGCGCGATCTCACCGGTGGTGATCCGCGCCAACAGTACTCCTCCTGGCCGGAAGCGCACCGATCCACATACCGCCAAGCGAGATGAGGCGCTTGGGTCTGACCGACTCAGCATAGGCACGGGTGTCCTCCACCACCTCACGACCCTCACACGAGCCTTCCGCCAAAGAACCAATTGCTTGACTCTTCTGACGCGACATAGATCTCCCAGAAGCTTGTTGCGCTGGGCGCTTTCTTCCACGGCCTTCTTTCTCCGCTTATTTTGGCGCCCATTGAGGCAAAGCCTCCCACAAGGCGACATCCATTTCTTTACCAAAGCTCTCAAGGCCGGGTGGCTCAACAAGGGTGCGACGACGCTTTCCTCATAGTGGGGAGCCGACGCTGGGCCTCCTCGACTAGTGGCGGCGAGGAACGGAACGGCGACGCATCGTAGTAGCGAGGAGCGAACATCAACGCCCCTCCTCGACTAGTGGCGGCGAGGAACGAACAGCGACACAGGACTCGGATCTCAGGCGGTGCAGCGAGGGCCTTAGGGCTTGGGAGGGGCGCCATGGTGGCTTAAGCATGAGAGGGAGGAGGAGATAGCAATGAACGTGAACGTGAGGGGAGGAGATAGCGGCGTCGTGGGAGGCGCAGATTTATAGCGAGCAATGGCACACCCACGTAAGATATGGATCGAAGTTGATCGATTAATCGCAGTTCAGCTTATGGCCATCGACATGTGGGCCAGACACCGTCAGCCGGGCCCGTATGTCGCTGACCCAATGCACCGGGTTAAGTAAAGCTACGGGGCATATTTGTTGGAGTAAATTACGGGGAGCGAAGGTGGAAATATTGCTGGTCACAACGGATTGGACGAGCATGGGGGGAGGAGAGTCATGCATGCAGATTTTTTCACACGGGTGGAGTGGTGGGACCACCGAAGGAGAAGGAGAGTTTAAGGTATATTGTTTCCACACATGGAGAGGAAAAGATTTGGAGACTAACGGCTTCCCTGGGTATGGGGAACGTGCATAATAAGTCATCTTGCATGCCGGCTAGGTATAGTCTCAAGTCATTAAAAACATACACACCCCACACATGTTCATATTTCAAGGTGCACTAAATTATTGCATGCGATGATTAAGGCTGGCCATAATGGTGGTATCTTAGCTGGTATCATGCACACGGGAATAGCAAACATGCCGATGTGGCAAAGAATTAAAGAAGAGAGGGGGGTTAGAGTAACTAGTGTTCATGCATGCATTGGTAAACACATTTTTTGTGAAGAACGACAAGATTAGTTGAGTACTTTTGCAGACTTCAAAACTATTCCACCGCCTCTACTATCTTGCTAAGAGTAGGTGAAATTTTTGAGTCGAGCCCTTTAAACTAGAAGGAGGTAGTGGTACTCTAATAGCTAGGTGTGTAAGTCATCTTACTTAAACCAAATAATCCCAAAACACGAGGCACGGTGCATTAACTTCTACCTCGTTTCTTGTTTCTTGACATATCAACCAATAAGAGATGAGGGTGTGCATGCTTTAATGACCTCGAGACTATCAAACATGACATGCAAAGGGTTAGTTCATTGCATGCAATACTATTTAATTAGCAAATAAACATTAATGTCTCTCGCTTTCCCTCCTCCTGGTCACGTGCACAGCCTAAGATGACTTACTCACCTAGACGGAGGGAGTATCAACATTCACAATGTCAAATCAATATTTTTACACTCATTATAAAACGAAGTTCTTATACTCATTATAATCGTGATTGTAGATATTGATATTTTAGTATAAATTTGGTCGGGATTTCATTGATGCCTCGTCAAAGCATGGAGGAAGCGGAGCTTAGGGCTTGCATTGCTGGTCTCTACATAGGTATTTCTCTTCATAATCCTGTAATTTTAGAGACCGATTGCGCTTTTGTGGTAGCGCCTCTGCATCGGGGACTATGACAGTCTCTATGCGTGACTCAAGATGAAAGCGCTTGAGCATCTCGGTTGATCAACAATCTTCAATTGTCAAAGATTAGCCGCTCGCCAATAAGGTGGCACACTTAATCGCTAAGTATAGCTTTGACAATAGATTAGATGGTATTCTTGTAAATAACGTATCACCTGTGGTGAATATTGTATCGAATGAGTGTACCGTGTGGCTGGTTAATTAATATAAGGTGGTGTTCAAAAGTATATATTTGGTCAAACACTTTGCAAACGGTCGACGGAGTAAAAAGGACCAGAGGGAGTATCATGCATGCGAGTAGGCAAAAAATTGCTCATTTATAGCCGGTCAAGTCTCAAAGGGCGCGACTCACGCGAGGGAGGCGGTCGTGGAGGCGCGATTGGTTGACGGAATTATGAAGTTACATCCACGCTACCGGCATGGCGCATGTAACAGCAGTAAGCTATACCGCCAGCCTACGATATGGGTCTAGTAGACATGACATCTAGTGGGTCCCGATAGTTCTCGAGAACTTTGGGGCTTGCAGCCGCTTATCCACCGCAAGCCAAGAACCCCACACCGCTCAGACGCCCTACTCATCCCCGCCTTCTACCTCACAACAGTTCGCTCCCGCCGTCTCCGCCCTTTCACATTAGTTCGCCCCGCTTTTATGGGTACAACAACAACTTCTCCTAACCTCCTCCAAAATCCATGGCCTCCCAAATCTCCATGGTCGCCACTGAGTACCGGGTTAGAGCCATCACCGGCGATCAGTTCATCATCATCTATACACGTGGATCCGCAATGGTGAAAGCATGGCTTGCTTGCTTCCTACGCATGTTCAACAGCTCAACGGATGAGTGGGTCACTGGGCTAGATGTTGAGTACACCACACTCCCGGGACGAGAAGGATCTAAAGGACAAAGAGAGGAAGAAGCCCGCCGTGATCCAGTGTTTATGCGACATAACGCTTGCTTGGTCTACCACATATGCCATGCCGACGTTGAGTGCCAGATTTTAAGAACTTCCTCAAGGACAAAAGAGTGAAATTCGCATCAGAGGCTTTAAGAACGACAAGGATGTCCTCGGCCGATAGGTCTCATTGTAGGCCAGCCCTTCGATCTCCAAAAGGCAAGCCTCGTGTCCTCCTCTCAACCTTCAATGTTGACCTCGGCAGCAGCCATGATTGATCCTTCAGACGCTAAACCAAGAAACCTCATCACGAAGTTTCATCATGCATGGGAGTCAAGACATTAGATGAAGATCACATCTCGCACGCAGCAAATGGATGCCTACCTTTGTTTAAATATCTACATGGGTTGATGAAGAAGCCGAGCCCAAAGGTCCTGCCAAGCAAAGAAGGGTCCGAAGAGGAAGAGGAAGAGGGACGAGGACTAAGTCGAGGACGGACTCGACCCGAGTAGGTGGCAGTGCCGCCGCTCATGCTGGTTCTACCGCAGTGTCAAGCTGACTAGTTGCTTAGTTTATTTTCAAGGGTGTGTTGTGCCGAGGCCCCAAAGCAGAACTATGTTTTATTTGAACTCTTTAGTATGTAGAGTAGTACTAGTACTATGTCTTACTATCGTTCTTCTTGCAGCTTGGTACTATCGTCAGATCTTCGTGTTCCTACTGACTTAATACGCTCGTATTAGTAGTATAATTTGGGTCACCGATTTGTGAAAGAAGTTCGACGGAGCGAAGGAAGAAGACGGCAGAAGAGGTGGAAGAAGCCCTTCTAGCCATCCATGTTGCATCAAACGGCTCACATGAGTCGACTGACCCAAATTGCTCCTTCAGATTGCAGGATCCACATGGCATTCAAGGTCTCGGTAGATTCGCGTCCGCACCCGGTTTATGGGCTCGACGCTGCGGCGATCGGCTTCCAGCGATAGCCACCATGCGCGCCCTCCGCTGCGGGCGGAGACGATAATGACATGCTAGTTCCTCCTCACCGCCTGCTGAGCACGCCGCCGTCTCTCCTCTTTGTATGCTGCGCATAGACGCTGCCCACCAGCCTGCTTGCGTTTGGCAGCCGCGGCATGGCAAGGAGGGACCGCAGACGACGGAGCGGGCGAGCCTTCGCTTCATGGCACAGGATG
Organism: Aegilops speltoides; assembly: GCA_021437245.1. Lineage (NCBI taxonomy): Eukaryota > Viridiplantae > Streptophyta > Magnoliopsida > Poales > Poaceae > Aegilops > Aegilops speltoides. The sequence continues at coordinate 13,630 of JAHHZJ010001054.1, read as the reverse complement.
ATGAGACACGGCGGTGATGAGCGAGAAATTGTTGGTCGAGTAGCGAGCGAGCGCCGCATGCGCAACGGCGGCGGCGGTATATTGATGAGTGCGCGTATGGGAGCTTACTTTAGTTTTATATAAGGTTGGTCAAACTTAAAAGAAAACCGTATTAGTACACGTAAACATTAGACTTAGGCAGGCTTTTATTAAAAAATTGAAGTTAGTACCACAGCCACGATACGGAATCTCAGTGCAAGCGGTGCAGAACTGGCCGCGGCGGTCGATCGAACGGTAAGGCCACCGTGTCGTGCTCAAGGACATCCACCGAACCTTTTTGTGTGTGTGAAAACAATCCTCTAATATTACTCAACTTTTTTTCCGGAAAGTTCTTGACGCTGCAATATTTCCATATATTTGAATTTAGCTCCAGTTTGTGTTTATTTGGATTTGGACGCTTTAGGTGCGCCTAATTTTTTAATACTTATTTTGTGTGTGACTGAGAGAGAACGTGTATGTGTCCATATGTGTGTTGTATGGAAGGGCAATGTGGAGACGCAAAGTGGTGATATGCATATAGAGAGTGTGAATGTGCAAATGATCATGCATGAGTGAGACATAGATAGATGCCGATACGCTGTGTATACATGAGAGAACAGTCTTCTATTTTACTTGTGTGTGTGTGTGTGAGAGAGAGAGAGACAGAGAGAGACACAGAGAGAGAGAGGAGCATCCGTAACACAACAACCATCTCTCTCGATTCGTCTCGTCCTCGTGATGATCGCATGCAACACATGCATCAACGCACATTTTGACACCTCACTCGCCCCCCGCCCACCTCAAGGCCCGCATAATCTCTTCGTGAATACCCATTTCTCTCCTTAGGTTTGTTTTTGCTCAATATCCGACACACACACACGCACACACACACACACACACACACACACACCCCCGAGCACACAATTCATCCCCATCCAAGGTTATACGGCCACCACTCGCTTGTGCTTCTTTGCACCCCAACATGCACAACACCTCAATCTTCAAAGATGGCATCAAGCAGATCGAAGACGGCGCACCACACCGCTTAGAGAATGCGGGTCATTTGGAAGGTGGTGATGTGACGACGGCCGACCGACTCTCCCACCCCCTCTCTCTCTCTTGCACAAATTACCAATCCCTCTCCCCCGCACAAAATTGTCAATCCTCAACCCATGAGATCCTTCCTCTCGCCCATGTTTTTCCAGCTCTCTCATCAAACATGTTGTCTCTTCTCCTTCCACGATACAGAATTCGATGCACACACATCTCACGATATTACATGTCTCCATATTTCTCACTGCACCTAACTTCTTCCTCTCTCTCTCTCTCTCTCTCTCTCGTTAGGTTTGTCTCCTATTCTCTCGCCCACATACATACAATCTTTCCTGCCCTATCTGCTCCATCTTCAAAAGCTCTTTGCACGCTTCATTCACACAATGGGATATGTCAAAATGTTGCTTCTATAATGGCTGATGTAGAGTTTTGTTGTTTTGTTGCATCCTACAAAGTAATAACTATGAAATGCATTTAGATTCTCATTTGATCGATTATGTGAGTTTGAGCATGTTGTGAAGTACTATAGACCTTGTATACATCTTGGGATTCGACAATGATTGTAACTATTGAATTGTATAGACCATTACATTCAAGTCAATAGCCTAATATATTTATTTCACAATTTCAACAAATGATTAGTTCACTACAAACTAAGAAAACAAATGTGTACTCCTCCGCTTTTATTTAAGTCCAGATAGCATTGGTCAAAGTCAAGTTTTGTAAACTCGAGAAAGCTTATAACAAAAAATATTAACATATACAATAACAAATAAATACCATTAGATTCATTATTGAATGTACTTCCACATCATACATATTTGTTAGGGTAAATGTTTATATTTTATATAAACTTGGTCAAACTTTAGGAAGTTTGACTTCGTCAAACCTAATATGCAGAGTTTACTACTACTACTCGCTAGTTGCTTAGCCGAATCACTCAACACGCCACACGGGAGTCCAAGTCATTAAAATTTTGAGCTCAAGGAAAATCTCCCATGAGCCCTGATTCCAGCAAAGGAAGTTACCATCATAGCCTTCAAATAGGCTTACGGACGACGCTAGGGGGTTTTCAGAACTTCAGGTTCACCCCGCCAGCCAACCCCACCTGTGCACCCGTGAGTAGTACACCAATACTCGTGATTTTCTATCCCCACCGCAAAATAGACTTCTCCACGGCATCCGCAGCCTTCGTGCTCCTCCCCTTTACATCAGCGACTTGTCCACCATAGCACATCTGCCTCATCGATGACCTCAGACGCCAGACCGAGCCAGCCACCGCCATCGCCGTGAGACAGAGCCTCTTCCCCGCATCGCCTTCCACGGTCTCGATCTCGCTTCCGAAGCCGATGCTAAGCGCAGTAAGTACCACCGCTATGGACAATGAATTGACTCGCTGTCGACTATGACTCATAGAGGCCTCCGCGACCATCGTTCTCCTCCTCGATTGGTAATGTGTGTATTGAATCACTTAGCAGTACATGTGCAGTTCCAATTTTGTTCATACCTACCCTTCAATTTTCCTGGGTGCTATTGTTCCCGTAAAAGTAATTGGTTACAGCCTCCATTGTCCAATGGAATATCAGCTTGTAATTGTGCATCGCTCCTGTATCGCGTTGTGCTTGGGTAGGTTTTTCATCTGCAACCAGTAGTGTGGCAAATGATGGAAAGGTTTTTAGAACTAGCAAGATGCCCATGCGTTGCACGCATCAAGATGCATTTGTATGAGTAGTTTATCTTGTGGGAGAAAAGGATGAACGAGGGAAGGCCTTATTTGCAACTGAGAGGGTATGGGTATCTTTTGCAAAATTCCATTTGTTTCCTTCCTATCTCGCCGATATAAATCAAGGCCTATATTGCAAGAAAAAAAGTATAGAGAAAAAAGTAGACAGTAAAGGAAGTAGAGATAAATATTAAATATAAAATATAAAATAAATATAACCGAGAGAAGAGAGTAGAGATAGCAGAGACGTCGGGAAAGGATCCCGCTGCCGAAAAATGGTCGGCGCGTTTTAGTTTTGGCGCCTACGCGCCCGGCGCGTGCTTTTTATAAAATCCAACGCCTCCCACCGCTTCGTGTTTTGCCACTGGCTGCAGCCTCGCCACCGCCTTCTCCCCCACTTTTTCGCTCGCTGCTGCCGTACACTCATGCCGCTGCTGTTGTGAAATCTTGGGGATACCATGTCTGCCACGCGCCTCCCAACAGCTTTCCGCCGAGATCCGGTTCATGGATGCGCTGCCCGCAATTTCGACACCGCTAACGAGGCCGTCATACAGATGACGCGGCGCGGCGTGGCGCCCGGTGGCCTCATAGAACATTGAACTTCCTAACGTGTTTACGGAGCGGGCGAGGAGCGCGCAAGAGCGGCTTAGCACCGACGAGGATCGTCGCGACAACCGGAGGCGGGAGCATCGTCTCGGCATCACCGAGATGGATGAGGAAGCCATGGCGCTGTGGTGCCAACACTTCCCGCAGGACATCATCAACGAGCGCAAGTTCTACGCGCAAAGGAGGGCGGAGAGGGATAAGAGGAGAGCGGAGTGAGCCGCCTATCGCGAGGACAAGCGTAGGCGAAAAGCGGACGCTCAATTCAACATGTGGCTAGGAGCAGCGTCGCCCTGGGAATCCGACGATGATCGGTATCTTCACGCCTACAGTCAGTCATCGGAGAAGGACATCACCGAGGAGGAGTCGGACGACGAGGAGTAGTTGAATTATCTTTTTTTATCTATCTATGCTGAGAACTATCCTCTACTCTCTAGTATCTACTTCTCGATCTCAGCATCAGAACGCTTTTTAAAGCGCCACGCTATGTATTCTCGCTGGAGATGCTCTAACATGGCGTATTTAGTGCTTTAATGTTGTCCACACGATGCGCGTAGTATTACTAGTAGTATTTTTTCTGCCATGTTGAGATTTTTAAACCACGAGTTTGAACATGCAGAGGAGCAATGAAGACCAAACACGGATATTCGGGACATCTTCAAGGAGCATGGCAAGTTAAAGAGGAGCTGCACCGAACCTCAGAAACGAGCTTTGGTAAGTAACACACTTTCAATTACTTTCTGCTTAGCCTCGTGTTCTTCGATGTGTATATGTTGTAGTTTCGCTTTCTTAAGCGTGATGTTCTTTCGATGTGTAATAAGAAGAGTCTTAATCGTCCTAATGCTTTCATTTTTAACTTGATGTAGGAAGTGGGTGTTCTCACCTTGTAGTCTGTTTTTATATTTCTTTTCCTTTTGAATTCACTTCTCCGAGTTATTTTTATCTGGCTTCTACTAAATGGATCTAGGTTTCTCTGACTATTGATCTAAAAAAGAAGCAACTTCATGTCAGGATGCAGTTCCTGCGAGGAGGGAAGTATGGCCACCTCGAGATCATGTTTCCAAAATGAGGCTGGATTACACACAAGGTGCCAGTTCCCTAATGATGTTGGCTTAGACACAAGGTGCAAATTCCCAGATGATGCTGGATTACACACAAGCCAGGTGGAGTCGTCAGCTGTTCGTGTCCTCGTGGCATTAGTAAAGGCTGAAAGAAAGCTTGCAGCAGCCCTTGAGAATGTAGCTGAGTTCTCAAGCTTAAAAGAGCAACTCAGATGCTCTTCACCCAAGCCAAAGAAGAGATAGAAGAAGCTAAAATAAACTAGCAGAGGCAGAGCAGGCTATGCGCTCCTGCTATCTAAAAATCATTGTCAATACAAAATTTCCTTCATAGTAGCTAGGTTCAAATGTTTATCCAATCAGCATGCCTATTGTGATGTATGTGCATCTACTGCTAGGCACAAAATGTTTTTTTTGGTCATGTAATAACAGCAATTACTTTCCAAACAATAATGTATAAAGCATTGGACATGGTATAGTTCACGCCAAGAAGCCCGACATTCCAAGTTCAACTTCCACATCAAACACATGTTCACGATATCTCGCACATTCATACATAATGTCCACAACCATGATTCACTTCAAAGCCAAAAAATGTGAGGAGAGTTATAAATAAAGAAAACCTCTACTAGTTCCTGCTACTGCTATGAAAGCACAACAAGTCAAGACTCTTGGGGAACGCTAAGTAAAATAAAATTTCCTACGGTTTCACCAAGATCCATCTATGAGTTAATCTAGCAACGAGTGATAGGAGTGCATCTACATACCCTTGTAGATCGCGAGCGGAAGCATTCCAGAGAACGGGGTTGAGGGAGTCATACTCGTCGTGATCCAAATCACCGATGACCAAGTGCCGAACGGACAAGACCTCCGCTCAACACACGCATTTGAGCGGATGACGCCTCCTCCTTCTTGATCCAGCAAGGGGAAGGAGAGGTTGATGAAGATCCAGCAGCACGACAACATGGTGGTGGATGTAGCAGAGTTCCTGCAGAGCTTCCACGAGCTCATGAGAGGGAGAGGTGTTGGAGGGAGAGGAGCCAAGACTTGGTGCGGCTGCCTCCCTCCCCCTCTTTATATAGGCCCTCTGGGCGCTTGCCCTAGAGATGGGATCTCTAGGGGGCGGCGGCCAAGGGGTGGAGTGCCCCTCAAAGGCAGTGGAGGCGCCTCCCTAGGGTTCCCAACCCTAGGCGCAGAGGGGGCTCAGGGGCGCACCAGCCCACCAGGGGCTGGTCCCTCCCACTTCAGCCCACGGGCCCTCCAGATAGGTGGCCCCACCGGTGGACCCTCGACCTTCCGGTGGTCCCAGACAATACCGTGACCCTCAAACTCTCCCGGGCCGCAAAACTGCACTTCCTATATATATTCTTCACCTCCCGACCATTCCGAACTCCTCGTGACGTCCGGGATCTCATCCGGACTCAACAACTTTCGTTTGCTGCATACTCATATCTCTACAACCCTAGCGCCACCGAACCTTATGTGTAGACCCCACGGTTCGGGAGACACGAGACATGACCGAGACGGCTTCCGGCAATAACCAACAGCGGATCTGATACCCATGTTGGTTCTACATGCTCCTCGATGATCTCATCGGATGAACCACGATGTCGAGGATTCAATCAACCCTCAGATACAATTCCCTTTGTCAATCGGTACATTATTTGCCCGAGACTCGATCGCCAGTATCCCAATACCTCGCTCAGCCTCAAGTATCGCAAGTCACTTTACTCAGATCAGAATGCATGATCCCATGACCGCACACTTGGTCACTTTGAGCTCATTATGATGATGCATTACCGAAAGGGCCCAGAGATACCTCCCGCATACACGGAGTGACAAATCCTAGCCTCGATCCGTGTCAACCCAACAAACACTTTCGAGATACCAGAGTGCACCTTTATAGTCACCCAGCATGCCAGGACGCTTGGTACACCCAAAGCACTCCTACGGTATCCGGGAGTTACACGATCTCATGGTCTAAGGAAAAGATACTTGACATTGGAAAAGCTCTAGCAAAACGAACTACACGATCTTGTGCTATGCTTAGGATTGTCTTGTCCATCACATCATTCTCCTAATGATGTGATCCCGTTATCAACTACATCTAATGTCCATAGTTAGAAACCATGACTATCTCGTTGATCAACGAGCTAGTCAACTAGAGGCTTACTAGGACATATTATCGTCTATGTATTCACACGTATTACGATTTCCTGATAATACAATTATAGCATGAATAAAGACAATTATCATGAACAAGGAAATATAATAATAATCCTTTTATTATTGCCTCTAGGGCATATTTCCAACAGTCTCCCACTTGCACTAGAGTCAATAATCTAGTTACATTGTGATGAATCAAACACCCATAGAGTTCTGGTGTTGATCATGTTTTGCTCGCGAAAGAGGTTTAGTCAACGGATCTCATGACATTCAGATCCGTATGTACTTTGAAAATATCTATGTCTCCATCTTGAACATTTTCACGGATGGAGTTGAAACGACGCTGATGTGCCTCGGTCTTCTTGTGAAACCCGCCCTTGGCAAGGGCAATAGCTCCAGTGTTGTCACAGTAAGAGTTTGATCGCCCCGACGCATTGGGTATGACTCCTAGGTCGGTGATGAACTCCTTCACCCAAATTGCTTCATGCGCTGCCTCCGAGGCTGCCATGTACTCCGCTCACATGTAGATCCCGCCACGACGCTTCGCTTGTCAACCGCACTACCATCGCTTCCACCATTCAACATATACACGATCCGGTTTGTGACTTAGAGTCATCCAGATCTATGTCGGCTAGCATCGACGTAACCCTTTACGATGAGCTCTTCGTCACCTCCATAAACGAGAAACATGTCCTTTGTCCTTTCGTGTACTTCAGATATTCTTGACCATTGTCCGTTGTTCCTTGTCGGGATTACTTTGGTACCTTCCTACCAAACTTACGGCAAGGTTTACATCAGTGTCCGTACACAAAGATGGCATACATAATAGATCCTATGGCTGAAGCATAGGGATGACACTCATCTCTTCTTTATCTTTTGTCGTGGTTGGGCATTGAGCCGAGCTCAATCTCACACCTTGCAATACAGGCAAGAACCCTTTCTTGACTGATCCATTTTGAACTTCTTCAAAATCTTATCAAGGTATGTGCTTTGTGAAAGACCTATGAGGCGCCTCGATCTATCCCTATAGATCTTGATGCCTAATATGTAAGCAGCTTCCAAGGTCCTTCATTGAAAACACTTATTCAAGTAGGCCTTAATGTTGTCCAAAAGTTCTATATCATTTCCCATCAAGAGTATGTCATCTACATATAATATGAGAAATGCTACAGAGCTCCCACTCACTTTCTTGTAAACGCAGCTTCTCCATAAGTCTCAAGATAAACCCAAACGCTTTGATCATCTCATCAAAGCGAATGTTCCAACTCCGAGATGCTTGCACCAGCCCATAAATGGATCATCGAGCTTGCATACTTGTTAGCATTCTTAGGATCGACAAAACCTTCCGCTGCATCATATACAATTCTTCCTTAAGATGTCCGTTAAGGAATGCCGCTTTGACGTCCATCTGCCATATCTCATAATCATAGTATGCGCAATTGCTAACATGATTCGACGGACTTCAGCTTCGCTACGGAGAGAATGTCTCATCGTAGTCAACCCTTGAACTTGTCGATAACCCTTAGCGACAAGTCGAGCTTTATAGATGGTAACATTACCATCCGCGTCCGCCTTCTTCTTAAAGATCCATTTGTTTTCTATCGCCGCGATCATCGGCAAGTCTGTCAAAGTCCATACTTTGTTTTCATACATGGATTCTATCTCGGATTGCATGGCTTCAAGCCATTTGTTGGAATCTGGCCCGCCATCGCTTCTTCATAGTTCAAGGTTCACCGTTGTTCAACAACATGATTTCCGTGACAGGGTTGCCATACCACTGTGTGGAACGTGTCCTTGTGGACCCACGGTTCAAGAGCAACTTGATCCAAGTACCTTGATCATCATCATTAATTTCCTCTCCAGATGGTGTAGGCACCACAGAACATTTTCTTGAGCTGCACTACTTTCCTGTTCAAGAGGTAGTACTTCATCGAAGTTCTACTTTCCTCCCACTTACTTCTTTCGAGAGAAACTTTTTTCCGTAAAGGATCCGCTTCTGGCAACAAAGATCTTGCCCTCGATCTTAAGTAGAAGGTATACCCAATGGTTTCCTTAGGGTATCCTATGAAGACGATTTTTCCGACTTGGGTTCGAGCTTTTCAGTTGAAGTTTTTGACATAAGCATCGATCCCCAAACTTTTAGAAACGATAGCTTAGGTTTCTTCCCAAACCATAATTCATACGGTGTCGCCTCAACGGATTTAGACGGTGCCCTATTTAAAGTGAATGTAGCTGTCTCTAGAGCGATCCCCAAAATGATAGCGTAAATCGGTAAGAGACATCATAGACCGCACCATATCCAATAGAGTGCGACACGACGCTCGACACACCATTACCGAGGTGTTCCAGGCGGCGTGAGTTGTGAAACGATTCCACATTTCCTTAAGTGCATACCAAATTCGTGACTTAAATATTCTCCTCCACGATCTGATCATAGGAACTTTATCTTTCGGTCACGTTGATTCTCTACCTCATTCTGAAATTCCTTGAACTTTTCAAAGGTCTCAGACTTGTGTTTCATTAAGTAGACATACCCATATCTACTCAAGTCATCAGTGAGAGTGAGAACATAACGATATCCTCCGCGAGCCTCAACGCTCATTGGACCGCATACATCGGTATGTATGATTTCCAATAAGTTGGTTGCTCGCTCCATTGTTCCGAGAACGGAGTCTTGGTCATTTTGCCCATGAGGCATGGTTCGATGTGTCAAATGATTCATAATCTAGAGACTCTAAAAGTCCATCAAGATGGAGCTTCTTCATGCGCTTGACACCAATGTGACCATATGGCAAAGTACACAAGTATGTGGGACTATCGTTATCAACTTTACATCTTTTGGTATTCACACTATGAATATGTGTAACATTACGCTCGAGATTCATTAAGAATAAACCATCGACCATCGGGCATGACCATAAAACATATCTCTCATATAAATAGAACAACCATTATTCTCGGATTTAAATGAGTAGCCATCTCAGATCAAACGAGATCCAGATACAATGTTCATGCTCAAACTTGGCACTAAATAACAATTATTGAGGTTTAAAACTAATCCCGTGAGGTAAATGTAGAGGTAGCGTGTCGACGGCGATCACATCGACCTTGGAACCATTCCCGACGCCAAGATCGTCACCTCGCCCTTCGCCAGCCTCCGCTTATTCCGCAGCCTCGCCGTGAGTTACAAATATGAGCAACGACACCGTATCAAATACCCAGAGTTACTACGAGTAATCGGTAAGGTACACATCAATTACATGTATATCACATATACCTTTAGTGTTGCCGCCTTCTTGTCCGCTAAGTATTTGGGGCGTTCCGCTTCAAAGGACCCTTCCCTTGCAATAAAAGCACTCACCTCGTGCTTGGGTCCATTCTTTGACTTCTTCCCGCAATCGGCTTACGGGCGCGCAACATCCTTGCCGCCCTTCTTGAAGTTCTTCTTACCCTTGCCCTTCTTGAACTTGGTGGTTTTATTGACCATCAACACTTGATGTTCTTTCTTGATTTCTACCTCCGACTTCAGCATTGAAAATACTTCAGAATAGTTTTCACCATCCCCGTGATATTGTAGTTCATCACAAAGCTCTTGTAGCTCGGTGGGAGCGATCAAGGATTCTGCACAATGACCGCCTCGTCCGGAGGTTAATGTCCACTGGACAAAGGTTGTGCAACCTGTATATTTTGAGTATGTGCTCACCGATGTAACTATTTTCCTCCATCTTACAACTATAGAACTTGTCGGAGACTTCATATCTCTCGACCCGCATGAGCTTGGAAAACCATTTTCAGCTCCTCTAACATCTCATATGCTCCGTGTTGCTCAAAACGCTTTTGGAGCCCCGGTTCTAGGTCAAAGCATGCCGCACCGAACGAGGGAGTAATCATCAAGACGTGACGCCAAGCGCTCATAACGCCTTGGTTCTCTCGATGGGTGCTTCACCTAGCGGTCCTTCTAGGACATATGCTTTCTTGGCAGCTATGAGGATGATCTCGTGTTCCGACTCAAATCGTGATAGTTGCTGCCATCATCTTTCAGCTTGGTTTTCTAGGAACGCGCTGAAGTTCATGTTGACATGAGCATTGGCCATTTGATCTACAAGACATATTTGCAAAGGTTTTAGACTAAGTTCATGATAATTAAGTTCATCTAATCAAATTATCTAATGAACTCCCACCAGATTAGACATCCTCTAGTCATCTAAGTGTTACACGATCCGAGTCGACTAGGCCGTGGTCCGATCATCACGTGAGACGGACTAGTCATCATCGGTGAACATCTCCATGTTGATCGATCTTCCATACGACTCATGTTCGACCTTTCGGTCTCGTGTTCCGAGGCCATGTCTGTACATGCTAGGCTCGCAAGTTAACCCTAAGTGTTTTTGCATGTGTAAAATTGTCTTACACCCGCTGTATGTGAACGTAAGAATCTATCACACCCGATCATCACGTGGTGCTTCAAACGATTTAACTTTAGCAACGGTGCACGCTTAGGGAGAACACTTTCTTGAAATTATTATAAGGATCATCTTATTTACTACCATCTTCTAAGTAAACAAGATGCATAAACATAATAAACATCACATGCAATTATATAGTAGTGACATGATATGGCCAATATCATATAGCTCCTTTGATATCCATCTTCGGGCTCCATGATCATCTTCGTCACCGCATGACACCATGATCTCCATCATCATGATCTCCATCATCGTGTTCCATGAAGTTGTCGCCAACTATTACTTCTACTACTATGGCTAACGTTTTAGCAATAAAGTAAAGTAATTACATGGCGCTAAATCATTGACACGCAGGTCATACAATAATTAAGATAACTCCTATGGCTCCTCGCCATTGTCATACTCATCGACATGCAAGTCGTGATTCCTATTACAAGAACATGATCTCATACATCACAATATATCATTCATCATTCATCACAACTTTTGGCCATATCACATCACAAGGCAATTGCTGCAAAAACAAGTTAGACGCCCTCTAATTGTTGTTGCATCTTTACGTGGCTGCAATAGGGTTCTAGCAAGAACGCTTTCTTACCTACTAAAAAGCCACAACGTGATTTGTCAACTTCTATTTACCCTTCATAAGGACCCTTTTCATCGAATCCGCCCCAACTAAAGTGGAGAGACAGACACCCGCTAGCCACCTTATGCAACTAGTGCATGTCACCGGTGGAACCTCGCCTCACGAAGCGCACGTAAGGTTGGTCCGGCCGCTTCATCCCACAATACCGCTGAAGCAAAATAAGACTAGTAGCGGCAAGAAAGTTGACAACATCTACGCCCACAACAAATTTGTGTTCTACTCGCAATAGAGAACTACGATAAACCTAGCTCGATACCACCGCTGGGGAACGCTGCTAAAATAAAAAATTTCCTACGCTTCACCAAGATCCATCTATGAGTTCATCTAGCAACGAGAGATAGGAGTGCATCTACATACCTTTGTAGATCGCGAGCGAAGCGCTCAAGAGAACGGGTTGAGGGAGTCGACTGCCGTGATCCAAATCACCGATGACCAAGTGCCGAACGGACAACACCTCCACGCTCAACACACGACGGAGCGGATGATGCCTCCTCCTTCTTGATCCAGCAAGGGGGAAGGAGAGGTTGATGAAGATCCAAAGAGACGACGGCATGGTGGTGGATGCAGAGAGTTCCCAGCAGAGCTCACGAGCTCATGAGAGGGAGAGGTGTAGCAGGGGAGAGGGAGGCGCCAAGGCTTCAGGGTGCGGCTACCCCTCCCCCCTTTATATAGGCCCCTGGGGAGCCGCCCAGAGATGGGATCTCTAGGGGGCGCGCACCAAGGGGGTGGAGTGCCCCAAGGCAGTGGAGGCGCCTCCCCAGGGTTCCCAACCCTAGGCACAGAGGGGGCCTGGGGCGCACCAGCCCACCAGGCTGGTCCCTCCCACTTCAGCCCACGGGCCCTCCGGATAGGCGGCCCCACCCGGTGGACCTCAGACCTTCCGTGGTCCCAGACAATACCGTGACCCCAAACTCTCCCAATGGCCAAAACTGCACTTCCTATATATTATTCTTTACCTCCGACCATTCCGAACTCCTCGTGATGTCCGGATCTCATTCGAGACTCAACAACTTTCGGTTTGCTGCATACTCATATCTCTACAACCCTAGCGCCACCGAACCTTATGTGTAGACCCTACGGGTTCGGAGACACGAGACATGACCGAGACGGCCTCCGCTCAATAACCAACAGCGGATCTGGATACCCATGTTGGCCTTCTACATGCTCCTCGATGATCTCATCGATGAACCACGATGTCGAGGATTCAATCAACCCCATATACAATTCCTTTGTCAATCGGACGTTATTTGCCCGAGACTCGATCATCGGTATCCCAATACCTCGCTCAGCCTCTCAGCATCGCAAGTCACTTTACTCGCATCAGAATGCATGATCCCATGACCAGACACTTGGTCACTTTGAGCTCATTATGATGATGCATTACCGAAAGGGCCCAGAGATACCTCTCCATCATACGGAGTGACAAATCCAGCCTCGATCCGTGTCAACCCAACAAACACTTTCGAGATACCAGAGTGCACCTTTATAGTCACCCAATTACGCCAGACGCTTGGTACACCCAAAGCACTCCTACGGTATCCGGAGTTACACGATCTCATGGTCTAAGGAAAAGATACTTGACATTGGAAAAGCTCTAGCAAAACGAACTACACGATCTTGTGCTATGCTTAGGATTGGTCTTGTCCATCACATCATTCTCCTAATGATGTGATCCCGTAATCAACTACATCTAATGTCCATAGTCAGAAACCATGACTATCTGCTGATCAACGAGCTAGTCAACTAGAGGCTTACTAGGACATATTACCGTCTATGTATTCACACGTATATCACGATTTCCTGATAATACAATTATAGCATGAATAAAGACAATTATCATGAACAAGGAAATATAATAATAATCCTTTTATTATTGCCTCTAGGCATATTTCCAACA